>OMOT01055675.1:3794-14348 GCA_900312575.1 Acanthochaenus luetkenii
AGAGTCACTATACTCCTAAATAATTTGCTTCCTTCTCCTCACGTAGGTGGATGCTAGGACAGAGTCCGTTGATAAGAAGATTGGCCGACTCGATGCTGAACTCATGAAGTACAAAGATCAAATGAAGAAGATGAGAGATGGGCCTTCAAAGGTGTGACACACTGCACTTCAGCCTGAGGCACTGGATCGTTCAACCTGATTGTTTTACAACATTAGCTAATGTGAATTTAATTTATTCCTTTTTTAAATATGTTTATATGTAGAACATGGTGAAACAGAAGGCAATGAGAGTCCTGAAGCAAAAGAGAATGTGAGTCCCGCATTGTGCAAGTCTGACACTCCCACATTCGTATATATGATTTAACAAACTAATATGAGAATTAGAAACAAACTGTAGATGTAATTTCATTATATACTGTTGTAGGTATGAAGGTCAAAGGGATCAACTGGCTCAGCAGTCTTTTAACATGGAGCAGGCAAACTACACAATCCAGTCATTAAAGGACACCAAAACAACGGTAAGAGCCACACAGGCAGATGAGTACAGTGTGTGTAAGGGTCCTACCAGGGCTGTAGTCAAGACCGCCTTAGGCGAGTCTAAGCCAAGACTAAAAGGGGTCGAGACCAAGTCAAAACCACAGCTTGTAACTACCAGGATATACTCAACATCATGTGATTCGATTCTTGTCATACATATTTCAGATGATAGCCTAATACACAGGGCGGAGTAAATATGGCTAAGCAGTTTTTATATTTTGAATGAATGTGTTGATTTTGTTCAATTAATTATTCAACAATTAACTGATCTCCAGGTGGACTTGATGGACCTGGCTTGATAGGTCTGTGTCCTACCAAAGAATGCACGTACTCTGACCTTGTTACCTGCAAAGAGACGCGTCTGGTCCGATTATTTTGCCAGTGAAGAGACAAATGACTGTAGACGTAGTCCTCTTACCGATGACAAATGACTACATATATACCTTCTGGGATGTATTTTCTGTTCTTAGGTGGAAGCCATGAAGATTGGTGCAAAGGAAATGAAAAGAGCTTACAAGGATGTAAAAATTGATCAGATTGAGGTATGTTGTTATATACAGTGTTATATATTCAGTGATTTATGGGTGTAAGTTCGCATTTCTAAATGAAGTTGTCTGTTGCAGCTTTAAATCAGATGTAATGAAGTAATTTTTGACAACCTACAGTAATGATTGGAAGGCTAGATTAAAACAAGTATAACCGTTTCTTCCACATATTTTTGTTCCCAATGTTGTGTATCAAATGGTAAAACATTTGCATGAGTTTAATGTTCATGGTGAGTAAGAATCATCTATCAGTATTCCAGTGATGTCAGGCAATAAAACTGATCACATGTATCTGGACTTCCAGGATTTACAGGACCAACTGGAGGACATGATGGAAGACGCCAGTGAAGTACAAGAGGCCCTGAGCCGTAGCTATGGCACTCCAGATATAGATGAGGATGATCTTGAAGCAGGTATGCCTGAGTAGCTAGGTCCGTGTTCATTGCATTCTCATTTACTTCATTGTAAATGTTACCTGACATCTTCATCTTGAGCGACTTAGAATGAGTGATCACCAACATTTCAAGGATCAAAGCCTCAGTACTGTAAGTAATATAAGTACTATACTTGGGATGGGCGGCTCGAAACTGGTATCGACACCCCATGAGAAATAGGTCTACCACACTGAAAAAAGTGATAATGAAAATGTAACTTGAAAAAGTGATATGTTAAGGTGCAAAACTGCAATACAAATTGTTGTTTCCTGAAACCAAGAGAAATTGTGATTAATAATCATAATCACAACATTTAGCTAAACAGATTTCCATAATCGTGCAGCCCTAGATGTGTGGTAAAGAGCCAGGCAGAAAAGATCATGTTTTTTTAGTGTTTTTCCTTTGTGACCAAAGCGTATACAGTAGTACATTGCCAGTATGACTGTGGTTTCAGAGCTGGACGCCCTGGGAGATGAGCTGCTGCTGGATGAAGATAGCTCCTACCTGGACGAGGCCGCGACTGCCCCATCTATTCCTGAGGGAATCCCCAGCGACAGCAAGACAAACAAGGTGACAACGTCTTTGTGGAGCTGACATAATGCTTGAAACACAGTTTAGACTATTTCTGTTTTGCAAATAACAGTGGCTATGTTTAGATGCGGCTATTGACCAGACTCCGGTTAAGGGCTTATTCGGATTAAGATGTTTACATGCAATTACCTGTGATTGAGTCTCCCTGCTGCCAAGAATAAACCAATTAACAGAATATTCCTGTCACTTAGCAGCTATCCTCTCCCTCTGACTGAGCAATAGCCTCAAAGAAAATTGCCGGGATGTTCCAATATTAGCCAGGATACTAAGGCATATAAACACCTTATCCCATTTACTGAGTTTTTGAGGCTGTGTAAGTTGTGTTTCCACAGTAATATATTTTGTTTATTCATGCAAGGTATCTATGATGTGGATGTGAAGGTGCTCATAAACAGCATATCCTGAATAAGACTGAAATATATGCTACTATTCAGAGTTTTATGCGCTCAATTCAGTATTATCATCTTTTCCTTTGCTTTCAGGACGGTGTTTTGGTGGATGAATTCGGCCTGCCACAGATTCCTGCCACATAAATGAGGAATGGACAAAACAACTGCACTTCAACTGAAAACACTTTTATACGTAGAGTAACATTTATACATGCAAAACAGTTTGACCTGAGAACACCACTGTATCGAAGTTGTCTTGGTGTTCGGTTGTGTATTGTTACTACTACCATGCTAGCATGTGGCCTTGTCACATACCATATCTATTTTTTATCCTTATTCCCCTTCTGCCCTTTTTCCTCCCGTCCATCAATTGTCAGTCTTGTTCATTTACATGTTTACCTTGAATTTCCCTTTGGGATTAATACAGTTTGTATCTTATTTTACCTAGTATTAATTAAGTTATTATTATGTGTTACTAATTTTGTGTATGATGGCAAAGCCCACTGGTTTAGTCATTTCCATTTTGTTTCCGAGTTCTCAAAAGTGAAAATGATTCCCACTGTCTGTTCAATATATCTGCAGGTCATTTGAAATGAACAAAATAAAATACACGTTTTGATTTAACCTTGAATAATTATTTATTACTGTCACATTTTTTTACTTGAAGGAGGCGTCGTCATTTTCTCTGTCTTCTTTTTTCTTTTTAGGTTTTGATTTCTTCCTCTTGGTCGATGCTTTTGATTCTTGGCTCTTTGGGTTGAACTCCACTCGCAGACCGTGACATTTATCCCGTTGGCCAAGTGAATACCGAATAAATGGCGTCACATATTGCGTATCAGAATCAGAGTCAGAATCAGAATTGGTTTATTCGCCAAGTAGTTTTCACGTACAAGGAATTTGCTGTGGTTGTTGGTGCATACAGACAACATAAGAACAATAGTAATAAGAACTCAAAAAGGAAGTAGTGCAAAAAACAAGGAAGTAGTGCAAAAAAACAAGGACAATATGTGCAATATATCTGAAAGGGCTGAACAGCTGTGTAATAGCCCAAATAAAAATAAATAAAATAGAATAGTGACATCTACAATACAGAATGATTGAGCAGAACATGGAACAGGTGTAGGCCTTGCGCCAATGAACGTGCAGTGACCACGAGGGCGGGATAGAGTCTGTGTCAATGGATGTCCCGGGCCTTGTTGAGAAGACTAACTGCAGAAGGGAAATAATAATAAATAATAAAGTGAGATCAACATTTGTGTGGTAAATGAACTGTAAAGGCTGAGCACTAACCTGAAAGCATTTTCGGCATGTGTCTGAAGATTTCATAAGGCCAATGAAGTCGCCCCTGAGACACTGTGCACAGTAGCGTGTGCCACTACTCCAGGAATTATACAGAATTCAAAGTTCAGCATTATGCTTTTGATGCAATTCGATTGTATTACCTTTGGAAACGGTTGGGGTCTGTTCATTTCTTCCCATGTCAACACTACACCTACACATTTTGTAGGATAGGCCCCAAAGCACTCAGATGTTCTGGTTATATAAGACCATGCTTCTTTAGGGCTTTCAGTCTTCTGTCTTTTTCATGGCTGTTATCTGTGTATTGGTTTGTATTGCCACGGTGACACGTTTACTGAATGTACCTAAAGATTGATGTTAGCAACAACCCACTGACGTCAAACAAAATGTGATCCTTTACAAATGAATATTAGAATTTGCAGATACTTTTGGGGAAACTAAAAGTTTGATTATTTAGATAATTGGAGGTTTTGATTATTACAAATGTCGGTTTATAGAATTCAAACACAGCTACACTGTTGTGTTTTATTTGGTATGATAGCATGAATTGCTATCTTTGCTATAGTCTTGCACAAGTCAGCCGCTATGACGCGTTCATTAAACACACAAGACCGTTTCCTGTCTGCCCCGGAAGTAATTCCCCATCAAGCCAATAACATCAACAAGTGTGCCGTACGAGAAAAGGACGCTAAATAGCAAAATGGCAGATCAAGCGATAACAGTGACCGTCGCATACGGTAATGAAAACAATATATTTTTTGCACTAAGTTACATAAAAATGACCGGACGGTGTTGTGGAGCGACACAACAATGGAGGTTTAATCACCACCGTTCACAAAGCTAGATATCGCAAGCTAGCTACTGTCACGGCTGTGCTACTACTACTAGCTAATGTGGCTTTTAGCTAACGTTCGCTAACTGGTCACTTCAGTAAGCTAGTCGAGGACATTAGCACCACTGAACGTCACCAAGGGAAGTGTTTATGCTAATGTTGCCATTATGTCAGCCATGCCCTTTAGGTGAGCTTGTGTTTCCTCTCCCGCCCCAGGGTCGGCTAAGCACAGCATCACACTAGCGGGACAGGATGGGAACGACCCCACTGTCCGAGACCTGGCAGCTGCCCTCAACCAAGCCACTGGAGTCCCCGCACCATCACAGAAACTCATCTTCAAAGGTAGGCTGTCGAGCTCTTGGCTAGTTCACACCACGTTGGACTACATGTCGGATTTAGCCACGAACATTAGTTAAGTCTACATGGTATTTGCTCTGGCATTGCAGGGAAATCATTGAAGGACATGGAAGAGAGTCTATCCAGCTATGGAGTAAAGCAAGGCTGTAAACTCATGATGATTGGGAAGAGGGTAAGGCCTGGGCACGGTGTGGCGTTTGTGACGCGTGACTGAATTGTGAGTCTTAAGGTGAGCACAAGCACTGACAATGTTCTCTTAACAGAACAGTCCGGAGGAAGAAGCTGAACTGAAGAAGCTGAAGGACGTTGAGAAGTCTGTGGAGCAGACGGCTAAAAAGCTGGAAAAAGTAGATGGCGAGTTGACCGGACTCAAGAATGTAAGAATAAAACGTGCATGTAAGATGAGGAGTAACTCGGCTGCTTTGTGTCGTGTTGCCGTCCGTCAAATTGACGTTGACATTTCAAGATTGTGACCCATTTATTCCACAGGGCTTCCTGGCCAAGGATCTTCAGGAAGAGGCGCTGGGCAAACTGGACCACAGAGTGAAAGTAGCAGCTGAGCAGTTTATAAAGATCTTGGAGCAGATGGACTCGGTGGTAATCTAATCCAGTCCGGCTATTCCAGTCACTGTTTGATGTGTTGTCTTGTGATCAGATCACTGTCCAATACAGTACAAGCTCATTTATTTATATAGCCCTTTATCACAAGCATGCCTCAAAGGACTTGAGCCAGTACAAGTACAAACACTAAACTGGCTCTTCTGTCAACAGAGTGTGCCAGAACATTTTTATGACTACAAAATGAAGAAAAAAGGACTTGTGAAGACAGTGCAGGTGAGTTGTTTTTCTAGTAGTGTATTCAAAAAGTTCATACTTGAATAGGAAATCTGTGAGAATATTGGATAATGGTATTAAGTGTCATCACTGTATGTCCGTAGGATTTCCTGGCCCAGTGCGACAAGATCGAGGCCTGCATATCAGACCACCTGGCTAAGATCCAGTCTAAAAACCTCGCCCTGTCAGAGTAGAGCAACAAGGCCTCCATATCACGTGCTATACATTGCTCTGTGAGCAACTGCAACGTGTACTGTACGCTTCAGTTCTTCTGGAGCAGGTGCTTGTCTATTTATTGTTGGCATGATGTGTGTAAGAATGCCCTAATGACGAAGAATCCCATGAACAGTAAGAGGCTGGATAACAACACTAGGTAATTGTTGGGTGCCACCTCTGAAAGAGCACGCCGGGGTTACGTTCTCAGGGATGAGACGGAGACGCGGTGCTTCCTGAGATATTTTAACCGCGGACGCTCTGTGAAAGGATCAGTGGCAAAGTATGCAGACATTGTTGCAGTATATGTACAGCTCCTTCATTCTTTAGATCCCTGCAAAAACATGCAAAACAATTAAGTACTGAATAGAACTGCCACTGTCAAATGTTCATTGACATGCTGTCGATGTCCATAAATCTAAACCTGGCCAGTATCTAATATCTCACCTACTGTGTGCAAAAGCTTACAGGAAACTGACGTTTTGTCACTAATGTACCCATTCTGTAAATGAATATATGTACTGGATTGTATTCAATTTAATTTACAGCGAGGGCCAGTACCAAACTAGCAACCTTTGTTTAAGCCAATGACTGATCCTGTCACGAACACATGGCCACAAAGGACATCCATACATGTGTGTGTACAGCGAATTATATCCCATGGGCTGAAAGTGTGTGGTATTTAAAATAAAATTGGACAATAATTTGTGTGAACGGTTGAACTGTCATTGTTTGAAGCCATGATTCAAGACAGACATCTTATTTGGTAGGTGCTGCATTCTCAGCATCAACCCTCAAGTTACTAGACCACGTTCTTGAAGTTTATTTTGTGCTTCTAGTTCTTGCGTGAGATAAGTGAGATTAATATCACATGGGTGATTGAATTTAATCTAAAAACTTTCATCAGCCACAAAATACAAAAGATTCAGCAAAACCAATCCAGTCACAATAATAGACATTTTCTCTTTCAGTTTATTTCCATGTGATTTCTGTGCCATACATCTTTACAAGCTTCCGCAGACCCTTAGTGGTGTATCATAGATGTGCAAATGAGTCATGATCAAGGTGGGGCTACAGTGTGTCCAGAGGTATGGTAGAACAGGTAGCTTATATAAATGACCAATAGGCTATACCACAGTGAAGCTTTGTTTTGAGTCATATTATAGGATATAGTTGTTCTAAATCAGGTGGAAACCCAATATCAATACACTTAATGTACTAAATAAACAGCGTTTTAGTGATGATCCCGTAACTAGTCGTCCTTGTCCTTTGCACCATGCTTTAGGATGCGTGTGAATGCTACATAGTTGAAGTTGCCTTTCTTGTCGATGGGCGCCTCCCGGAGGAGCTCGTCCACCTCTTCGTCTGTAAACCTGTCCCCCATCGTAGTGAGGAGCTCCCGTAGATACTCCTCCTGGATCATACCTGTGGGGATGAACACATTTTCTCTCTCATGCTTTCATGATACCAGGCTGCTGCCATTACCCTTAAAAAAGGTACACCGTATTTCAACACCTTTTTCTGTTGCCTTTGAGGACGCAACCGTTTTGATTCAAGTGTCACTTTATTTGCCAAGTGCACTAAATGAACAGGGATTTGTCTTAATGGCACAGAGATCTATCGGCAACTTGTATCACTAGGCGTTGCGTACATTCAAGTGGAGGGAATGTGTGGGATCAATCTCACCTGTGGCCTCCTCATCAAAGCAGGCAAAAGCATTCCGGATCACATCCTCAGGGTCTGTGCCGTTCAGCTTCTCTCCAAACATGGTAAGGAACATAGTAAAGTTGATCGGGCCGGGGGCTTCATTCATCATGGCCTCCAGATATTCATCTGTGGGGTTCTTACCTGGGATAGGCAAAGGAAACAAGTGATCAGCATTGGACATGCTGACCGAGGACATAAGACGGGTATCATTTTGAGGGCAAGACATATTATTCTGCCTAGCTTTTATTTATTAGCTCTTCTCTGTTACATGAATATTCAAGGAACAGATTAATATTAGTTACTTCCGTTGTCTGGGTGCTACTAGTTTGACCCTTGCACTTTGCTGCTTGTGATGGTGGCAATCTGAAATCGAAAGGTTTCAGACTACTGCACTTAACACGGTCTATTTGAATAAGAGCGATCTAAATGTGTGTGTGCGTGTACAAGACGTACCTAATGAGGCCAGCATGTCATGCAGGTCTTCTTTGTCAATAAAACCATCCCTGTTCTGGTCGATCATGTTGAAAGCCTCCTTGAACTCCTGAATTTGAGACTGATCAAACATGGCAAACACATTGGAGGTTGCGCGCTGAGGACGCTTCTTGGTGTTCTTCCCCTTGGCCCTTTTGCTTGACATGTTGGCAGGCGGCAGGTTCCTCCTGTTGGACACAACACAGCGCAGTGTGGTGCCTGTCAGCGGTCATAAGCTTTGCAGAGAAGATACCAATTGACCTTAAAATGTATTTGCGTTTTGTTCATTTAAAAGAAAGAAACAACAGCAGCTGTGTCTAGTTTGCTTAATAAGGACATTCTACAACAGCGTCACACACCAAACTGATGTTAGCTAAACATACTGTACACTAGCATAAACAGAGAAAACAGCATAGTCACTGATATACGTGCATCTTTACCTATGATAGTGCTACGCCTTTTATTGACAGTATTTAGTCCAATGGTGACCTAGCTAAATAGCTAGCTCACTGGCTAGCTTTGGCGAGCTATTAGCTGGCATCAACACACAGAAAAGCACGACATGTGTCTGGCCTTCATACAAACGACAACGTGAGGCGATAGCGACAGCTACTAAAGACATAACTCACCTTGTGATACAAAACAGGACCGTTCTTGCTGTGGACACACACAGCTACTAAACCATCAGCCAGCTGATGCGAGTGGTACCTTTACTTCCTGTTTCCCGACACCAGCCAATCAGAGCCGAGCTGGATGGGGCGAAAAGCCTGGAATATTCCATGTTTCCGTCATCTCTTTTTAAACTGCTTAGAGATTTATTTTTGGGGCATCTGCAAGAGATACGTAGCTAGGTTTTGTAAACTAACACAATTACAACGCGCACTTTTTATTTGGATAATACCAGCTGTAGTTAATATATTGTACCACTAGGTGGCGGCAATACACTCACGAATAGCTCGCAGAACTCTTTCCTGCCCCGTGGTCAAGATGTTCAGCGGGTGGAGAAAATAACGGACACGCTCATCTTCACATCAGAGCAGTAAAGGGGACCAACGTGTAGCCTCAACGTTCCACACACAAACCCAACAGAGACGTCGCGTCCCGCTCAACGGGACTTCGAGGCCACGTTAGCTCTTATTCCCCCACCACGTCCCGGCCTCTGATTGGCCCCGGAAGAGTCGCCTCTGCACGCCTGGCCCTTCTCGCCCTCCCCATGTCTATATTTAAAGTCGTCCCGGCCTTAAAAGGTCGTGACCGCGTCGTGACCGCGTCTTCTGCTTTCTGCCGAGTGGCAGCATTATTTTGGTTCCGTGTCCGTTGCCCCGCGCCCGCGCCGCTTCGCCTCGGGTTCGCTTTTAGACACTTTTGGAATTGCACCACTTTTCTCTTGTCCTCTCGACCGCTGGTGGATTCGTAGTGTTCGGTGAGTCTGCCTCTTATTCTAATGGATTCTCATTCCAGTTGATGTACATCTACGTCAATCTAATGTACTTTTCATTGGTGAAGTCATAATCCGCTTTTTATTAATCCGATTGTAGTGTCACCTGTAACGTACTAACACGGTTTTGTGAATGATGTGTGTTTTTGTCCTTGTAGATGAGACTGCGTGTGTAATTGTAGGGACACTTCATCCCAAATGAATCAGAGCTAGTTATTCAACAGACATGTCTGGGAGAAACTGGGAGAAACTGGGAGAAACTGGGAGAAACTGGGAGAAACTGGGAGTTTCTCTACTCAAAGTTTGCTGGGATGTGTGTGTGTGTGTGTGTGTGTGTGTGTCCCCCCCCTGCACGTTGTGTCTGAAAGGCCTTGTTGCAGTTCAGCTCCTAGTTTAGGTGAAAGGGAGACGCCCACACTATGACCTTAGGATATAACAATCTGGAATTTCTCTTTTAAGGAAATTAACTTAAAACCATTGCCAGAAAGCGGTAGATCCTATAATGAAATCGATCTGTGGTTATGGTGATGGGCCTAAGTCTAGCGTTGGAGATGTTACATGACTGGATGAGCTTCTTCATGTTTCCAAGCTGTCCAACTTGCAGAGTGTAACACACCATTGGACATTTCAGGATCCTTTTGGAAGAGCCTGAGGAATGGACGCTCATCTCAATTTCAGTCGCCGTCTTTCGAGATGTCAAACCCAACGATGTAGACAATGTGGGGAAATGTGATGCTGCCATAGTTTCATACCTGCCACTTCTTCATTTAATACAGTAGAACTAGTTCGTAACCAAAGCTAACGCATTACGATTTCACCAAAATCTTAACGTCATCTTAACCATATCCATTTTCATTTCTTTTAACGAGAACATCCTAACATCCTAAGAAATAACTAACCACCGACT
>OMOT01055675.1:14368-34607 GCA_900312575.1 Acanthochaenus luetkenii
CACCCCACACACACACACACATAACTTAGAAATCAACATGTCATAATAACAATGAGATTGATTTACAGAGCTGGTAAAGTAAAAGGACAGTCTGACATTGTAAGTTGGCGGAGCGGCCCTCAGGATGTCGGCAACGTTACATCTGTCGCAGAAGCAGCGGCGTGAAGAGCAGCAGGAGCAGCAGCAGCACTATGAGAGCAGCTGTTTCTGCAGCACCAGGTCATCTGTTAGACAGAAGTCTTACACGACTCACAGCAGCAGCCATGGGTAAGACGATGGGAGTCCAAAAGACTTGTCGGAGGAAAGTCATCTGAAAAATAATAATAATAAAAGTAATAAAGTGACGTGCTCTTGGTGTAACCTGTCACTTCCATAGCCTCAGAAGTGATGCAAGGTGCATGTCAAGTCAAATATGCGACAGTCGGATATGTACTTTGCCCTGGTCTGGAGTGGAGTGTGTTCAGCGGCGGGAACACACTTCAACAACACACTGCGTCTTCCAAGAGTGTTTACCAACCGTCTGCTCGTCTTCACCTCCCCATAGTTGTGCTGAACAGTACACAACAACCTTAACGTGCACAACGTTTCTGTGTCTAATGCCTACTAAGGTTGATCGCTTAACTAGGAGCGGTAACTCCAGTGCTTTGCAGCCGGCACATTTCCATAGTTTCGAACCCGAATGGCGATTTAGCGCGGACAAGTGTTATTCATCATCGTACCTTCAACGTGAAAACATATATTTGAGTATTTGGACTTAGCACTGTTTTGTTAGGTTTATTATAGTTCAGTTTTTACGATTTCAGTCTTGTGTATTGCATGCATAGTTTTTACAATGTTACTATGTAAATATCTTAAAAGATCATAACCCATTTTCATCAGAACACACTGTTTTTCTTTAGGGCTCAAGTCGTGTTTTCAGCTATTGCATGTACGTAGCCACAGAATTGCCCCAACATGTTTTGGGGTGTCAGGTTAGGATTATCCTATGCAGACCTCTTGTTATCGGTACAATCGCCATGATTCTTTAACGTGTTATTAGACACCAAGTGGAAAACCTTGGACAAACGTTACTTGAACTTCTGTGAAAGGTCAACAATCCCGTCATTGTCATGGTGTTTTTCATTTCATTTAATTTCCGATGGATTTTCCTTTCAGCGCCGCGGGAGGATTCAGTGTTGGAAGTAAATGAGGCTTGGTGAAAGTGTGACCAAAGCCTGGAACAAGGGTCGTGTTAAAGGGGTTACTGTGTCTCAAAGGGAGTCCAAAATCAACACCTTAGATACAGTATGCCGGGCACACTGGGTCCCACTGTGTCACTAACACGTGTCTGCATGTAATAATGGCGTGCCTTTGTCCTTCAAGCTGCTGGTCTCACTGTACTCGCTGGAACCATGATATACTTTTATAAATGGGGTCAGGGATGGAATTTGAGCTGAGCTGTAGTGAATGGCTGCCAGGCATATTCATGGGCTGCAGGGCTATTTCTGTTGGCTGGATCTGAGTAGTTGCCACTTGGACAACTGTACAGACACTGTATGGAAGGCATGGAAATGTTAAATGTTGTACAATGACTGTCACAAACGTTTGATAGTTGCCTGTTTTTGTTTAGAAGCGACTTCACCCAGTATTGGTTACTCACCGAGTGACAACGATCCCATTGGATTTTTCTCTTCTTTTAGAATTTGTACTTCCAACTAGTTTCTGCTATACGTCATCGATTGCAAATACACGTTGCAATGACCTTTATTCAATCCCAAGACTTGGAGGGATCGAGCACTTTATCACCGCACCAAAGACTTTGTCTCGACACACCTGGGTGAAAAACAAGTGCTTGCCACTGCTCCTCTAGAACAGACAAATACAGACATGGGCAACTAGGGCATAGCAGATATTATGAGTGAATGCAGAGGCTCTAAAATGAACCTCGCCGCCCTACTGCCATCCAACAGTTCCGGTTGTAACTATTTATAGACCAAGCTGACAATAGGAAGGCCTGAGAGGCAGACAGGCACATTAGTCAGAACGTAATACGGGTTAGAGTCCTAGAGGGTTGGCGGGAATACATCTTGGGGCGGCAGTAGCTCAGGAGGCAGAGTTTCCGCCCCGCAACCGCAAGGTTTGGCCGTTGGAGTCCAGCTCCTCCCGGGGAACAAATCGGCGGTGGTGTCCTTGAGCAAGACACCTAAACCCCAAATTGCTCCCGTTGAGCAGGCCGGCGCCTCGCATGGCTGCCTCCGCCAACGGTATCACATGTAAGTCGCTTTGGATAAAAGCGTCTGCTAAAATATATCATTCTCAATACATCTTTATGTAACAGGCACAGTTTATTATATCTCTTATAACTGGTTCATGCTAAGTGAAGTATCCTGGTCATTTTTAGATTGCAGTTGCCCATCAACGTGTTGTTCCATGTTTTAGGTAACGTTTACGAGTGGAGTCGACTGCATCTGGGCATTTAAATCATGTCAATTGTTAGTTACAGAACGGTATACTAAATGAAGGTATAATCTGGCGTTTTTACGTCAGGTAAAATAAACCGTAAGAGGTATTTGTAAAAAATACTATTTGAACTCTGAGATTGTAATGCGAGTGGTGTGACTCTTGCCTCTTGCCGCTCAGCCTGAAGGTCTCCGTGCAGACAGAGACGGGGCAGGAGGCGGTTAAACTGAGCCCACTACCCAAGAGAGCCAAGCGCACCTACCTGGCCATGGACGCAGAACAAGAAGTCATCGGCTATGTCGTTCCTGTATTTAGAGCCAAGTGAGTGAGGAAGCTGCATGTGGGAAGGGTAATCTATCAGTGATGATGATGATGATGATGTTGATGGTGGTGTGCAAACTGATAACGCAAATACATACATGTGAGACGATTGACGTGATCAATGCCGATCGGTGGTGATGCCAATTTTGTGATTTACAGTTGCCAACATAGACCACGTTTCTAAGACATTTTCCTGTTTCACTGTAAACCAAAGACGTTCTCACACCTTGGCGGCTTGTTGTGTTCCAGTCACGACGTAGTCCGGGGTCTGATGGAGGCTCAGGATGAGGAGGTCCGGGAGGAGGGGGTTAACTACGTGGCCATGAGGAACCTGTTCGTCAGGGAGGCCGGCGAGGCCACGGAGGTCAGAGTGGAGAAGAAAACCAGGAGCAGGCGCGTCAGGGAATCTGCCGATCGCGTGGAACTGTGCAGGACGGTAAATCCCGCTTGTGCTTTGTTGCCTTGCGATATCCAATTTCAAGTGTTCTGCCATACCAAGCCCACAAATACTCACGTACAGGTTGTGTATAAAACAAAAGCATGGGTTTTCACCTTGGCTTAACCCTCGCCACCGTTTCGCTCTCGTCCCGCAGATGGACGAGTGGGCGGAGTTCCGTAAGAAAATGAACCCGGACAGCCTGACCCACCCTCCAGAGTTTATTGTCAAGCCCCGTGGACAGACCGTCTGGGAGGGCAAGACTGTCAAGCTGCACTGCACCGTGGCCGGGTGGCCCAAACCCAGGGTCACCTGGTAAGGAAAGCTCGCCGGTTCACAAGAAACAGATCGGTCGTGTCTGTTGTGTAGCTCTCGCCATCGGCCAAATCTATTCCCTCTGTCGTCTCCCAGGTACAAAAACAACGTGCTCATTGATGCCACCGCCCGCCCCGAGAAGTACACGGCCGAGAGCAGCTACAACATGCACTCCCTGGAGATCAAGAAGTAGGCAACCGTTAAGCCCAGGGAGCCTTTGTCACAATTCGTGAGATGCACCCGACATGTTACTACACATTCAACATGTCACGACAAATTCGACGTGTTACGATGTACATATTTGTCTGCGTATTTTACTTTCAGCTGTGATTTCTTCGACACCGCTCAGTATTATGCTTCTGCGCTCAATGTGAAGGGGGAGGTTTCTTCTGCGGCTACTATCGTTGTCAAAAGTAGGTAACACTCCTTTTTGCCCGACTGATTTATCACTGATTATTGCTCCCTCCCTTTTCTGCAGCTGCTCCAGTCTCCCAGCACTTCACATAGCGGTCAAACAGAGGTTTAAGAGGTTGCCGTTGTAAACTCGACATGGTCTTTCAGTCGTGACTACTAGACCACTCCTCTCCCTATATAGCCTATTTTAAAGGCCTGTAAAGCGTCCAGGAGTCAAATGGCATTAGAGGAGCAGGAGAGTCCTAAGGCTGAGGCGGAGTATTTGTCTTACTCTGCTACACTGGACTACAAACCGATTAGAAACGTCATACTCAAGTATGACCAGTGGAAGAGTTGCTGTTGTGCCCACAGTGCATCATGTTTTATTGCTGTCAAAAGTGTATGATAGACCTCTCGTGTTACAGCAAGGTCTCTGACTCCGATATTTCCCTCCAGGGTTCCAGGATGGCGAGGAAGCGGGCCCTCTTGATCCTAAACCACGTGAGTCCATTTGAAGAACTGTATTTAGTTCTGAAGTAGAAGTTAATGCTTTCTTCACGGAATGTTTTATTTGCCATTTCATTCCCCCAGATGGTTTCTGCGCTGAACACGGTGTTACCTTTGAGACGACCATCATTGACAAATTCGAAGTGGCCTTTGGCCGTGAGGGCGAGACATTGAGCTTGGGCTGCACCGTCATCGTTTATCCCACCGTCAAGAAGTACCAGCCTGAGGTCGTGTGGCACAGAGACTGTAAGTCGAAAAAAAACACCATTATGTGCCGTTTTCGTTCATGAATCCATTGCCTGTAACCGGTCCACCATACGTAAACCAATCACACCTCTTTCCTTTTTGTCTTCTGCGATCAGCTGTGGCCTTGAAGCCCTCTAAGTGGTTGCACAGCCACTGGAGTGGGGAACGTGCCACCCTCACTCTTGTCCACCTCAACAAGGAAGATGAGGGCATGTACACCCTGCGCGTCAACACCAAATCTGGCTTTGAGACCTACTCTGCCTATGTGTTCGTCAGAGGTAAAGCCCCTACTGGATGGCACTTTTGTTGCAAAATTAGATATCTACCACTTAAAAAGAGTGACTCCTAATCCTAAAAAAATGATTGGTAGCACAGAATGAAAGAATGATACGTAGTCGCCTAGTTGAAACGGAATGGCTCTGTTTTTGTTTTGGGAAAGTGGAAGTGCTGTGATATGTATTGGACAATGTCACGATACCGAGCTTCAAGTCTGTGCCACATGATACTGTTGTGAACAACAGCAGAGTAGAGCAACATATTACAGTTGGATGTGGTAGAGAGCGGCTCAGAGTTATCCAGTGCCTTCGCCCCCCTCTGCTGTGTCTTTAAGTGACACGACCGTCTCCCCGCCGTGTTACGTTTCTCCTGTGGAATGTTGATTCTATATCTGTCGCCACATCAGAAAAGCCACCACGGAGAGTGTGCACTGTTGGAACTGAAAATCGGCAGGTTCATGCACAAGAGGGGATCTTGGTCAGTAAGTTCCCTGAGCGTGAACGCCACATGAAACACCTTGTTGACTGGAAGGTCTTGGATAGCTGCGGTGTCGCCACACATACTGTAAGGCCATTAGTGGGTCAGAGAATGGAAACTGGGTTCTAAAGTTGGTATGTAATAGAGATCGGTCTGATTTTAGAAGCAGCACTTCTCACAAGTGTGTGTGTCCCTTGGTGTGTGTGTGTGTTGCTATGCCAGATGCCGATGTGGAGGTGGATGGGGTTCCTGTGGCCCCCCTAGACGTGCTCTGCCATGATGCCAACAAGGACTATGTGGTGGTCACCTGGAAGCAGCCAGCGGTGGAGGGCAGCAGCTCCATCCTAGGATACTACATCGATAGGTTGGTCAGCTCACTCCTCTTCTATGGCTCTGCGTCATGTTGTGCATGTATTACATATCCATGTTAAGAGATGTTAAAATTGTTTGACTATGAAATTGTGATGCTCTCTTGGGCTGTGGCACAACCCGAGAAACATTGGCCTTATTTGTGGTTTCCATACCAATAGAATAGAATAACTTGGCAATAGCCCAAATGTCTTCTAGACTTCCACTGAGCTGGCACAGTAACAGTAAATCAAATTAGCACGTAAGAAGGCTACAATGTAGTGGCGGTATATTTTCCATGTTAACTGAGGGACAATATTGCTCGTGCTGTTCACAAATCCAATGTATGTGTGTGTTGTGTTGGCAGGTGTGAGGTGGGCACCCACCACTGGGCCCAGTGTAACGATGCCCCAGTCAAGTATGCCCGCTTCCCTGTCACGGGGCTGGTGGAGGGGCGCTCGTACGTCTTCAGGGTGCGGGCCCTGAACAGGGCGGGAGTCAGCCGTCCCTCCCGTGTCTCCGAGCCCGTGGTAGCCATGGATCCCTCCGACAGAGCCCGCCTCAGAGGTGAGAGACGCACCAGGGCTATCAGAGCACTGCTGACGCACTGCTGCAAAGCCGACAACAGAACTGTTCAATCCATTTCTTTTCCCACAGCTGGACCCTCGGCTCCTTGGACTGGGATGATCAAATTCACAGAGGAGGATCCCACTGGTATGAAAACCGTTTCCTCTATTATCACTGATAGGAAATGAGTCATCTTGTCTGAACTTTTAAGCTCCAGGTGGTTTCCGCGTTTTTTAGTGGCATGACATTTCACTCGACATAGAGGGCTTCACCTGGTTAAAAGGACTTCCTCCAAATGATGTGAGCTTGTTCTCGCCTCCCCAGTGGGCGTGATCCCAGGAGAACCCAGTGATGTAGTTGTTACCGAGGCAACTAAGAGCTACGTGGTGCTGGCCTGGAAGCCCCCTGTCCAGAGAGGGCACGAAGGGGTCATGTATTACATTGAGAAGGTGAGAAGAGATGGACAACTCAACTCAAACGGTGTGTCTGTTGTATCTTTGTGTGTTTGTGCATGTTTTGATGCGACGTTCTCTGTTTTGCAGGACATATCTGCAGTACCAGTCAATAGAATATATTTGAATGCTCCTCAATTGCGATTGGCTGAGTTGCATTTGAAGCCATTGTAATATTACTGATGAACCACACCTGCAGCTGCATAACAGCTCATTTAAATATTAATGTGCTACTGCTGCTATATGTTGCTTAGCAACAACTTAATTTAGCTATTTGGGAACTATATTACATGTAAAGATAAGATTGCATTATTATTGACAATAGAGGATTTATTGAACCTTTGTGTTCTTTCTGTTACCACCCTGTTAGACAACCAATCAGCTAGTCGACACCATTCATTCCTCCCAATACCCGCTTCATTAAAAGTCACGACCGCTTGTGGCTTATTGCCTAATTAAAGCACTGATATATGAAGACAAGCACGTGCAGAGTTTAGTGCCCTCGTACCTTGTTATGGTAGATATTGTTCATACGGTACATTGCTTTAAATTCTTTTAGTTTGTCCGTTTTCACTGTGAACATTCCAAAAGAAGTAGGCCCTGTAGGCAAACGTCCTTCAGTGTACACCGACTTGTTATCTGCCGTTTCACTGACATTTCACCGGCCCTCTGTCGACCCCAGCGTATTGCAGGAACAGACAACTGGCAGAGGGTGAACACCGGTATGCCAGTCAAGTCTCCCCGCTTCGCCCTGTTTGACCTGGCAGAGGGCAAGGCCTACAGCTTCCGCGTGCGCTGCTGCAACTCTGCAGGCGTGGGCGAGCCCTGTGCACCCATAGGAGACATCACTGTCGGAGACAAACTCGGTGAGCAGGACACACCTCATACATCAAGCACAGGCGTTACCGTTTTTGAGGACGTTCATGCTTTTGTTTGTTGAGCAACTATTATGCCCTTTCTACATTATGTTCTTTCTTTCTCCTCCTCCCTCTCCAACAGACCTGCCCTCCGCCCCAGGCAGTGCAGTGGCCACCAGGAACACCGACACCTCAGTGGTCATCTCCTGGGGGGCTTCTAAGGATGTCAGACACCTGGTGGGCTACTATATTGAATGTAGCGTGGTGGGCAGTGATGTCTGGATGCCTTGCAACAATAAGCCTGTCAAGCAGACCAGGTATTTTACAGTAAAAGACATGACTGGGTTAATAAAGTTACAAGTTACTCAACATTGAATACAACTGTATGTAAAATTGCATGCATAGTCTTTCATGTAGGGAAATGTTAAGTTAAATATGTTTGCAAATCTGAATTTCTTTTGAAATATGGGATTGCTCATTTATATTAACTGACCTTTTGAGAACTTTGTAAGAGAACACTCGGCTAGGAGATGAAACTGAGCGGAATGATAATATGAGGCTCTTGGTGTCCTTGTCTTGACCATGTCCAGGTTTGTGTGCCATGGCCTGGGTACCGGGGTAAACTACGTGTTTAAGGTGAAGGCAGTCAACGCTGCCGGATACAGCCAGAGCTCCCCCGAGTCTGAGGCTGTGGTTGTGAAGTCTGCCATCTGTGAGTGTCTTCATAAGTCCTTGATTGTCCTCACACTGTCCCTGTCCCTATTTTTCACTTTGTCTGTAGCATTCAAGCCATACCCCCTCCACCCCCTCCCTCTATCCCATCCTCACAGCGTTTTACATTTATTAATCCAGGGAATGATTTCTGAGAATGCATACTCTGTTTTTCCAGCAACACCCTGCTTCATATACACACATTCACAACCGGGAGCTTCCCAGCACAACTACAGTCTTCAACTGTTTGCCACTGAGCAGTGAACTCTTCCATACTCTGTTTTCATGACACTCGTTGCCATTCCATCAAACCTGTTTGCCCCCTTTTCCAACCAAACAACCCTCTTTATTCTCATTTTTGTTCTGATACAGTTGGCTCCCTATATCCTTCCAGGCTTCTCTATTCTTTTACATTACTGAGCCTCAAGTGGCATATAAAACTATTACATGGTGCTGCTGATTGATGCTGTTTGCATGTGTCTGCCTGACCTACTACTCATTACTAACACGTGTCTCTGGATCTTGTCATTTTGTTGGTTTCCCATTTCTTACATTTATCAGTGAATAAGATAAATAACCAGTTGAATCACCTTATACATTGCTTTTACTTTGTGTAGGTAATCTTATGATTGATTCCTGTGTAAATGTGTTTTTGCTTGAGTTCTGTTTTGCCATTTGATAACTCTTCAGGGGTGCCTGTTGGTGCATGGCCACGGCGAAGGCTAAAACATTGTGTTCTTAAAAGAGCATGAACCTAATGAGCGTCTCATCTGGCTTCTGGGAATTTCTTAGCGCAGAAGTTACCCTTCTTCTGCTCTTAAGTGTAAGTACTTCATCAGTTATGATAACCCTAGAAACGTGTCTTGTTTGTGTGCCCAAAGCATGTTGCCTGTTCTAGTGTAGCGGTTGACTGCGTTAATAGTAATGACCAGTAAGATCTGCACAATGTTTGGCTCACCTGAAATGCTTACTCTCCATCTGTATCCAGATCAGACAGCTCTGAAGCCTGAAAGTGGTCTTAAAAAAGCTCTCCTTTAAACGCTGACCAGCATGTGTACTCTCTCCCCAGCTATCTCTGAGAAGCCCACCGGTGTGACCCTGCTGGAGGCTGCCAGGGACTACATGGTGCTAGGCTGGAAGGAGCCTGCTGACAACGGAGGAGCCGATATCAGGGGGTACTTTGTGGACTACAGGACAGTGAAGGGAGGAGTGGTTGGAAAATGGCATGAAATGAACCACCAGGCGGTGACCACCACCTCCTATAAAGTAAGTTCTTCTCCTTCAGGCACCCATGGACCAACTTTCTACTGCAATTCTGTTGGGCATGATTCGTCTTTCTTCTGAGCACAACAGTGCCAGCAGTGGCTATGGGCAGGGTTGGGCTCAGCCCACTCAAACGTGCGTCTTGCCCACCCAATCAAATGTTAAGAAAATTCTTTTTTTGTTCAGCCAATGGAAAAATAGCACAGAAAATACCAGTATCCTTTCTAACTTCTAATTGGGTGGGCAGCCTACAGCCCGCCTACAAAGTCGCCCACAGAGCTCTACACAGTGTCTCTTGGAGCATGCCAAGGGGGAGGGGTGTTGCCAAGTGACGCAACCCCACATTTTGGATTTAAAATAACTTTGAAACCGATACTTTTCAAAAGGAGCCGATACCAAATGAGTCGTATCTGAGTATCAGCGCCACAGTGTCGACCTGCTGGTCCCTATTGTGTCAACCCAAACAGTTTTGAAGGTCGCCTAAGACTGATTTGATATCATATTTTGCATTTGGCTGCTTTGAAGACTGAATCATTAGCCTAGCTACTATTTAAAGGCATAGATCACTCAAAAATCAAACATTGTCAGCTATTTTCTTACCTTGAAAATAGTCTAATAGAAAAAAATACATCTATATTCTACAGGATATTTTCCATAGCAGCCATATGGTTCTCACTTCTGAATTAATGGAAAGATAGTCACTCTAGGTTAAGGTAGTTTTGAGCCTATAGACTGTAGAGTCCTATCTTATCCATTCATTTTGGTATTGGGACCAGTACAAGATCTACAATGTGGAATGTTGATTAATTGTTTCTATTTTCGAGTCATCACAATGTGCAGAAAAGTTTTTCCTTAATGAGATAATAGTTGTTCAAATACCAGTATCGGAGACGCCTATGCCGGATCGTTTATCGGCGCGTACGCAAGTCTATGCACCGATCCGATATCAGGTCATGTATCATGTGATGATAGCTCATTCACGCCACACAGGCCAACAACAACAGGTGGGGTGCTAGTGGAGGGTGTGACGTTAGTCAGAGCTATTGTCAGCAACATGGCAATATTTTCCACTGGAAAATCCCGCCAGTAAAACAGCGATGTGCGCAGTATGCAAGGATTTAGTTTGGAGGAGTGGCACTGGTGTTGCCAAGAACCAAAAAACAACAGGTCTCATCTGAAGGTTTGAATTCCGAGCTCGCTTGAATTCAAACCCAGACAATGAACACAGGAAATGACTTAATGCAAAGGAATATATGTATTACTAAACTACTAGCGCACTCAATAATCAGGTCAAATATGTACATATAAAGCATAGAGGAAGTAGATCTTATGATTGAATAGTGGTGATGAATGAGTAGCAATACACGCAGTGCCGGCGGTGGCTATAGGCCGGGGCGGGCTACTAGTCCGTTTCTCTAACCTCTGGGCTGCCTACCGCCCATGTTGACCACCTATTATTTCTACCAGCCCACCCTAATACAGCCGGCTGAAACCGGCCCTGAGTCACAATGTCCAATGTAATCATTGATGTCAAGCTGGTCGTCAGTTTGACCTCAATGTCATGTTGTTTACAAATATTGAGAGGAGATCAGCTGCTTCGTAATATGTCTTGGAATCGAACTGTTGCTGTAATATGATTTCGTGTTTTGCCAGCTCAAAACGCTGCTAATGATCTGTGTTTGCTTCTCTTCAGGCTGAGAACCTGAAGGAGAACGTCCTTTACCAGTTCAAGGTGTACGCTATGAACATGGCAGGTGTGAGCAAACCCTCTCTGCCCAGTGCCGTTCTGGAGTGCAAGGAGTGGACCATTACTGTACCAGGTACGAGAGAGAACGTTACATCAGAATCAATCGGTTCACCAAAGCAGAAGAATTGTGTTCGGGGCATTGGTGGCCATCACATGTCACAGCACATATGGCTGGGTCTTGACATTTAGACATTTTGATGAAGTGTAAACTTCGGTTTGTCAGAAGCCCAGAGGAGTACTTCACTATCTCTCTCTCCCTTCTCTCTCCTCCAAGGGATCCCTCTTGGTCTTCACGTGCTGGAGGTTCGTGACACCTCCGCCGTGATCCTGTGGGAGCCGCCAGCGTTTGATGGCCGCACTCCTGTCAATGGATACTATCTGGACATCAAGGAAGCCTCGGCCGGAGAGGAGGGCTGGAAGGCCGTCCATGAGAAGGCCAACAAGCTGAAGTACATGAAGGTGAGGAGGATGAATAGATTATTGCCACGGGCCTTTTTCATTTCTTAGCATTCTTCAGCTGTTTGTGAGATCTGTTTATAGTCCCATTGTAGTTTGAACGATATATCTTTTGCAAAATCTTGTGAAATATGAAAAATGAAAAACTTGTGTTCCTGACAGTGTTTTCCAAACTTTGTGGTATAAATTAACCTTATGAAAAAGCAATAAATGTTTTGCTCTGTTAGAGATAAAATAGTGAAAGGTTTTCCTTTTTTGGCATGCAACATAGTGAAAGGTTTCCCCTTTTTCACATGCAAAAGAAGTGTTAATATGTAAAATAATGAAAACTGTGTTCAGCTGTTTCTCCCTCTGTCTCCTCCTGTGCTGATTCAGGTGACTGGTCTGAAGGCTGGTGCAGCCTGCGTCTTCCGTCTGCGTGCTCAAAATCTTGCTGGAGTTGGAAAGCCCTCAGCAGTCTTAGGTCCAGTCCTGGCCCAGACTCGCCCTGGTGAGTGGGATAGTTATGCAACACACATTCACACATGAATCCAGTCATGAATTTAACACACACAATAACTATTGATTCTCCCTCCCTCAGGCACCCATGAGATTGTTGTGGATGTCGACGACGACGGTGTGATCTCTATGATCTTCGAGTGCTCTGAGATGGCCGAGGGCTCAGAGTTTGTTTGGTCCAAGAACTACAAGGCTATCACAGACACATCTCGCCTGACTATTGTCACCGAACAGGGCAAGTAAGTATTGCATGTTTGCCCAAGTGAGCATGCAACCATGCGTCGCTGTGTTCTACTACCGTACTCTAGTTCGAGGCTAGTGTGTGAATGGGACATTTGTCTCCACTGCAAACATTTCCGACATTGTTTTGAATCCATCTCGCTAACTCACATCACCGCAGCTGTCGCAGTGACTCGTCTTGTCTTGTTGAGTTGCCTTCTTTTTTTAAAAACGATATCCTATTCTCCCCGTGTGACCTCCTGTCCAGGACCAGAGCTATCTTCAATGATCCCTCCCTGGAGGACCTGGGCATCTTCTCCTGTGTGGTCACCAACACTGACGGCATCTCCTCCAGCTACACTCTCACTGAGCAGGGTGAGTCAGCCCAGTCTTGTCACCCCTGCTCCCGTGTGTCTGAAACTCGATTCACTTTGTATTTGTTTGTGTGACGTCAGTGCTGCTGAAGGGGTGAGGAGGTTATGTACTCCTGTCTGTAATCCAGTTTCAACAGATGCATCGAATTGACGTGTTACACATTGGGATATGTGTATTTGTCTTGAAGGTCATGTCACAACGTAGATTGTAGATGACCCTTGGCATTCTTGACAGCATTCACTATAAACTATTTTAAAGTACTGTCTATTAAACAGACACATGGTTGAAAAGCAGTTAAAGGAGATTATAGTGTTGTAGTTGTGAGGCATAGTGGTAAGAGGAGTGAGCGTGAAGGACATTCACCCATTTTGTTGTTGTTGTTGTTGTTTGACAGGTCTCAAGCGTCTTCTGGACATCAGCCATGAGCACAAGTTCCCTGGTGAATATCCTACCACGTCACAGATTTTGAACTTTTGAGCTTTCATTTATCAAATAAAGTTATAGTTTTAGTTATGGTTATGGTTTGTAGAATCTCATTCAGAATCACCAAGTATCATAAATATACAGGAGATTGTCTTGGATACTGTTGTTACCAAGCCATAATTATTGTATGTACCACGTATATCGTAACTACCGTATATAGCAGTATAGAGTTGTAACTACTATGGCTTTCTTAATAGGGATTTCTTATAAATCTCACTCTGTGCTCATTATGATTACTCTCCAGTTATTCCCTTCAAGACTGAAATGGCCTTGGACTTGCTTGAGAAGGGTCGCGTGCGATTCTGGACCCAGGTGGAGAAGTTAACCTCCGCCTGCCAAGTGGAGTATGTGTTCAACGACACCATCGTTACTCAGGGAAAGGTAAAGGAACCGTGCTTGACCAATGGAATTTGTCTCTTGTGGTCATGTTGTGCTGTGTGTCCCCGTCCGGTGTGGATCATAGGCACATAGGGAACATGTTTCCAAAGCTGATCCTGTGCCTACAACTGACCCTGTTGGGTTTGGGTTTCTGTATGCTTCCAGAAATATTCAGTGAACTTTGACAAGACCACCGGCATCATTGAGATGTTCATGGACTCTCTGGAGGTCACCGATGAGGGAACTTTCACCTTTAACCTGGTGGACGGCAAGGCCAAGGGTACAACCAGTCTGGTGCTCATTGGAGAGGGTAAGTCTCCTCATGGCTTGCACTGATTGGCCACTTCCATCTCACAAATGCTCTGCTGGGTGTATTGGAGTTGCTGCAATTAAAGTGTATGTCCATGGAGGGGCAGCAGAAGACAACCTCTCCTCACTGTTTTATGGCGTCTCATTTATGGTTGATGGGATTGAATTTTTGATGCACCCCACTTTTTGAAATCCCACCATTAAAAAAAAAGTAAAATAAATAGTTTTTTATTTCAAGGCCTGAGAAATTACTGTTTCTTTGCTGTTGTGGTTATCCAGAGTTCAAGGAGCTACAAAAGAAATCTGAATTTGAGAGGGCAGAATGGGTCAGGAAACAAGGTAAGAAAATATAGATTAGTTTTACATTACATTAGTTTTACACTAACGGCACACGTACGTTCCAATAATTACTTTTCCCTGGCCGTCCACAGGTCCTCACTTCGTTGAGTACCTTGATTTCACTGTTACTCCAGAATGCAATGTGCTGTTGAAATGCACGGTAAGAAAAGCACTTTAATCGTACGTTGTGAATATATGCAGTTGATATTATTGGAAGCAATGCAATAGAAATAGTAGAAATGTGGTTGACGCAACATTTTCCCTCTTGTCTCTCTTATCGCTCCACTCCACAGATAGGAAATATCAAACCGGAGACTGAGATTATCTGGTACAAGGACAGCCTTGAGATCGAAGCGGATGACGAGGACGCTAAGAAAATCGAGAGAAAGGATGGTGTGCTGACCTTTAACATCGGAAAGGTCAGGCCATTAGAGCGAGGGTGTTCCTTGTGGGCCAGCTTATGGGCTTATGAGCAGAAAGCTAAAAGAAATGCTTCCAACAGAGCTATGCTTCCATTGTAGATCTAGACTACTCTCCTTCTCTGACTCAGTGATAAATGATGAAACATTGTTACAAAATATTCATGTTTCAGTGTACTGCTGTATTGGAATCAGCATGTCGTACTTAAGAATCAGCATATATTGGGTACAGTTACAGTAAATAAGGTGATCCAACTGAGTAATCTTTGCTAAAGCTCACATATTTTGATACTCATATACTGTATTTGGTTATATGTGAATATTTGAGTTGTAGGTCATGCTCTGCTACTTCAATTTATGCCCATATAGTGTAAATATATGGTTTATCCTCGTGTTTAATTATTGTACTTAACAGTTATAACACAGTTTGTACTCAGTCTAACTGCTCTGGCTACCTTATTCACTATATGTAAACATTTAAAAACCGTCCTTTGCTTTTGAGGACATAAAACTGATCTGTCGGCCACTGCTGGCACCAGTGACGTTTCACTGATCTTTCAAGGTACCTGTACATTGAAACGGTATAAACACGAGTGTCAAATAGAGGGTTGGAATCGTTGCATGAGCTCAGGAGAGGCGACCTATTCATCGCCACTCCGGTCAGTGGCGCTGGCATTAACTGGCTTATCTGTCTAATTTACAGTGTGTTATTAAGCAAGAGAAAGAGAAAGAAAACGCGGGGAAAAAGAAACCGGCAGAGGACGTTCCCCCACCACCAAGACCCAAAGTCTGGACATAAGTTGTCGCCGATAGTCTCTCCATGTGTCCTCCTCGTCGTACCTTTTTCATGTTGTTCTTTTTCAAGCCCGCAGCATCCTGGGCAGGAGAAAAGCTTGCCTTTTCGGTTTAGTTGGTCTCTGTCTGGCTGTCCCACTGTGTATTATCTGTCCCAAGAATTATCTGGATTCCCCTCTCTGTTCGAGGTAGAAGGGAATTCAATGCTGCCTTAAAGACACTAACGTTGCTTTTACTTCAAACCCTAGATCTCCAAGAAGGATGTGGGTATTTACGAGGTCAGGCTGAGGGACGAGAGAGGCAAAGATAAGAGCACGTTCAACCTGACTGATGCAGGTAACTTCTTTTTCATTCATTTCATATTTTCACTGTATGTAAAGTGTCAATCTGTGCCATTCATCTTGATGATTTTCGTGGATATTACATTAATTACTATTCTCATCTTTTTCCAGGCTACCAGGCTGTGATGAATGAACTGTTCAGAGTTATTGGTGAGTCGTACTTTCAGACTAAACACGCCCAAGTGGTAATGTTACGTCAGTATCTTAATTTATGACCAAGTATGCGTAGACCTCAGGCTAAAGAAAACCATAGAATATGCATATTTAATTTCCTATTGGGTGAGATATTAACGGCTAAAGTATAAAACATGTTATACAGTATGTTATACTATTATTCTGCATGTACAAGCCATATGCCTTCCATGGGGCTTAGATAAATGTAGCTATCTAATGTATTTGTTCCTTTCCCTCCAGCCCACTCCTCCACTGATGTCAAAGTTATCAGTACCGAGCACGGCATCGTCCTCTACTCCTATGTCACATATTACACTGAGGAACAGCGCATCGGTTGGCTCCACAAGTATGTAAATCAACCGTATTCCCTTACTATATTTTGCGTAATTTTCTATTCTACTGTCTGACATACACACGTCCACTTCTGCTCATGGAATTGAATATCCCTTGTAAACTCTGTCTAATGCAGTTGCTCCCAAACCTGGGTCCTGGGACTGCCAGGGGTCTTTGAGTGGGATCAACATCACCCCAGCACGATGAGAAATAATTAAATTTAACCAATACTTCTAAATATTGCACAATATATGAATTTGGCTATTTTGATCATAATTGTCACTCTCTCCACTGTTATCTCCCCACCTGCAGTGTGAACAAGTGTACAATCGTCTACTAAGTCATATCCAAACACTACAAATCGTCACATATAGGGGTCCCTGGGACAAAATCGTATAAAGTGGTGGTACATTGGTTTACATGTATCTATAGGGGGGGTCATTGTTCTCGATCCATTGGTCTTGGGTTATTGGACACGTAACTGCAATTAATTTCTTCTTTACTGTGTACCTGATCACATCGCTGTATACCATCAGTATATAAACAGTCTCATATTAGTCTGAGAGGCTCATCTGTGTGTCACCCATTGTTTCTGTTAGAGATTCTAAGATTGCCACTTCGGAGAGAGTTCAAGCCGGAGTCACAGGAGAGCAGCTCTGGCTTAAGATCACTGAACCCACCGAGAAGGACAAGGGCAAATACACCATGGACATCTTTGATGGCAAGGACGGTCTTAAGAGGGTCTTTGATCTCTCTGGCCAGGGTAAGAGTTGAGAAGTCAGAATGAGGCAAATGCATCTGCTTCAGATTTAAAAAAAAAGTTTAAAAGGCTCCACGTCACATAATAAATCTGTTCATTCAGCCCTTGTTTTGTATTGTTTCGTAATGTATAACACACAACGTGGATCCCACTACTTCAGCTCACAGCGTGTTAATTATGTGTCGCACTTAACTTTGGGTACTTTTGCATTCATTGAACTGAATAATAACGGTTGATTTATTTTGACGCAGCATGGGAAGAGGCATTTGAAGAATTCCAGAGGCTGAAGTAAGTAAACAAACTCATTTGACCAGATTCTACTGTTGTGTAATTCTGTATTTCTATCTGTATGACTGAAGAGGATATTTATACAAATACACGGTGACCAATCATTACAAATGTAAAATAGACTCCATTTACTTTATGTGCCCTTTTAGAGGCACCCCACTCAAAATGCATTTCCTGGCATTGTAAAGCTTCTTTAAAAAAAAATGCAATCCCTCTGCCTGTGATACTATTTTTACATGTTTTCTGACATCTGTCTCCTTCCGTCCTTAGGGCGGCAGCAATCGCAGAGAGAAGTAAGTGACTATTTATGCTTTGGTTTGTCCTAAGACACATCACTCTCTGAAATTATGTAACAGTGTCCCAGACATAGAAGCTACTAGGGTTTTAATGGCTTCTTTTTTTTTTTTTAGATCAATGGAGTTGAAGTTGTATGAGTCTGTTAGTAATAATTATATTTAGACCTAATTTACACGAATCCAACATGAATGGTTGCTCTAGTCTAGAGAATGAGATGTCCACAACTCTGAAATATGAAATAGAAATCTGTCAGTTTTAAAGTCTGAGAGTTGGGTAAATAATGTGCAATTGTATGATTTCATGAAGTCTATTGGACGTGCAGTAGGAAATAGGTATTCCTTATTCAAATAATCCACAAGTTGGAGAGCATGTGACTGACTGATGGATTGGCGATTGTGTTTTGGCTCACACTTACATTTCATATCTAGACCGCGCTCGTGTTGTTGGAGGCTTGCCAGATGTGGTTGCAATCCAAGAGGGCAAGGTACATATATTATATGTTCACTCTGCTGAGTCACTATGTTTCTCTCTCCTCTCTCTTTTTCTCTCATCCCTTTGAGCACGTCGTCCCACTGAGCATTGACGAGAACTGTTTTGTATTCCAAATATGTATAGCACACACAAAAAGACTAACGATCAATCCCCCACCACCCACCCTCTCCCCTTTAGTCCCTGAACCTGACTGGCAACGTCTGGGGTGAGCCTGCACCTGAGGTGACCTGGATAAAGAACGACAGGGAACTGGTGGCTGACGACCACTACACACTCAAGTTTGAGCACGGGAAGTTCGCCAGCATCACCATCGCTGCCGTCAGCACGGCTGACTCTGGCAAATACGCCCTACTGGTCAAGAACAAGTACGGAACAGAGGCCGGCGAGTTCACCGTCAGCGTCTACAGCCCAGAGGAGGATCATAAATAGTAAAGGACGATACCGTGTAACGGGAGAAAGCGGAAAAGATGAATGACTGGGCTATCTCCAAAGCATTTTACCCCGGTGCATGCCTGTGTGCCAAAGCAGTCTAAATAAACGATGAATCTGGGAGGAAAATGACAATGCGTCCTTCTGCCTCTTACATTATTATTGTTATTATTATTACTAAACCTTTATTTGACTAGGGCTAAAGAGCTTTGGGCATTGCTGGTCATGGATGCGAACAAGGAATGTGTTACGGAGAGGATAATTGTGTGCGTGTAGTTGCTTGACACGTCTTCTGTCACTTTTGACCCCTGTCAGCAGTTTATGTATAACCATGGGAGATGGTTGACATGTTTAGGGTTTGGCTTAGGGTTACGACATTCATCTTTTTTTATCTTTTTTGGTCTTTTGAAGAAAAAAAATCAAACATGAGGCTGTTGTCTTACTACAGTATTACATTATTACATCTGGGTAACCTTTGGCCTCTCAAAACAAGTAACCCCTGAGGTTTATGAAAAAAGAAAGGAAAATGTTAACGTCATAAACTTTTTACTAGCAATTTGCTCTGTGTTGAGAGGCTTTGGAAACATGTGCCTGTGGAAACAAATGACACGTTCCACCGAATAGAGCTCATGGTCTCTATTACTAAAAAAAGTACTATGTTTTTATTGTACTGCGTGCATTTATGTAACGTTACCATTAATGTCTTGTTTGCAACCTAGAAGTGTCAACCATTATAAGAGGCCATAGGGGAAGTGGAGTTAAAGCGCAAAGGCGTGCAGTGTGAGTGTGTTAACACAAGCATTATAGTCAAAACTGGTTGGTGTCTCACACAGCCTCAAAGCTGTATGCAATGTAGTCTGTGCATACATTGTATACTTCTGGAGGTCTGCAGGCGTTGTCTGGAGAACTAGTTCTATAAGCAAGACACTGTCAGAACAAGAAGGTCGTGTTTCAGGTACAGTAAAGGGGAGCCACACACAGTCTAACCACTGCCTTGGATAAGGACAATGGGTGTGCGTGTGCCGCCACCACCACTCTAGGAACCAGTACTGCCCTCCAGCCATTTGGTCTGAGGCTGTTTATCTACTGAACAAGTTCAACATAAGTCTGCTTCTTATGCCACGTGTACGTGTAATAAAGGTACACTTGCTTTAGAGAAGTTCTGTTCTCACCTGTTCTAACTTAGCATCACGACACAATGTATAAGGGTGACTGGTTACACTGTGATTACACCTCCCCGTCCTCAATATAGACCGGTACACAAGTGCGCACCACGCCATAACAACAAAACATCCTCTCAGGTGGGGTCGCTCGTGGCCAAAAAAAAACCTTACCGACTGCGGCGGGGGCGGTCTGGTCTGGTCTGTGCACTTCGGGGTCCTCGGTGGGGGAACACGACGAAACCCCGGGACGTAAACGGTCACAACAGCAGCTGCGTGGGCTGCAGTGCCGCGGTGCGCCTCCCTGTCCCATCAACTTCTTCTGCTCGCTTCCAGTGC
>OMOT01055788.1:14545-26749 GCA_900312575.1 Acanthochaenus luetkenii
GATGCTGTGTTTGTATTGTAGTGACTGTGTAATGACGTCTGCCCCACAGACTGTTTGAACACCTCCTCTGGCAGCAGCACTGTTACTACCTCTCAGCTCATCCTCAGTGGAGGAGAGGGCTACATCAACTTCCGAATCGGTGAGACGAAGGACTGGCCAATCCCGTCGGAGTGTCAAGTTGTTTAAACCTGTCTGATACATTAGATCAAACAGCATCAGTGTCAAACTGATTTTCAGTTTAGTTCGTGCTGACTTTACGAAATGCCTAACTGATCCACGTACTCTTCCAGGAGATGACGCAACTGACGGATTGGCAGATTTGCCCCAAGCTTCACCTCAGCGGTCGGAGCGCAGTCACATGATCATCTGGCAGAGTCCCTCCCCCTCTATTCCCAGCCCCGCCCTCTGACATTGCTCACCCTCTGGATCTGGCATTCTGGAACGAGATCAAGATGGAGCAGACGCAGATTGTACACTAGCATGCAAAGGAAAATATTGGAAATACTGCTCTCATATAATTTAATCAACCTACTGTTCAATGTGGCAACAATGAAAGGATACTCCAAAAGATATAGAAATATATAATATCTCTGTTTCATCCTTATTTATCTAATTCATTGTGTACATCCATGCTTTGACTAAAAGACCCAGTGGATGGTGATGCCTTACTGTGTGCCTTAATCCGACTGCTCTCGATCTTACAGCATTGTTGTACACTTGGGTCAGTAATTCAGATGTTAAGATCGTGTTGCATTTATTGTCCTTTATCCGTCCCTACTAATTGTTAACATACGCGTTCAGATTCAGTGTCACACAACTCTGACACCTTTTCTGCTAGGCTCTTGTTCCTTGTTGCTCTTTGACGAACACACGCACAAGTACTCATTCACACCTCCATTCCGTCAGCTTGGCACCAGGTTTTTCTGTCGTATACCTTTTTGATCAAAAACGTTTACCTTAATAGTGTGGTTGGTCTTGAAGCTGCTGTGTAAGCATGCTGTCATTAACTGTGAACTGGAACAGGCAGTGGTCTTCTCTCGGCATTAACACGACTTTAAGAGTCAGACACTTATCATCTCCTGATCGGGGAAAGGGTCACGTGGTATAATCGCACGTAACTGCCATTTCTATGCAACATTTTGATTGTGTGCGAATGTGTGCGAGTCTGATTGAATGTTTCTAATCTCCCATCCTTTGAATTAACTATCATTAGTTTTTCCTGAAAAAATATTTATTTTCATAATCATCTTTTTTTCCATTATTTTAATGTCATGAAATAATTTGTTTGTTGTTTTAGGTTGATTACTGTATCTTGTAAATTCTTTAAGAAATGTGACGTGTCCTATGCAGTATTTATAACTTATAAATACTTCAAATGCTTACGCAATTTGAAGTCTTAAGTTTGTGCACACATGTTAATGTCATGTCAACCCCGCACCATACTTGCACAGACAATTGATTAAGATCGACTCAGTTATGACTCAACCTTTTGTAAATATGATTATTTTCATTAAAAATCTATTGAATGGTTAATGTAGTAACTTTCATTCAGAGTGGCATTGCCCCAGTCGGGCGTGACAAACCACACAAACACTAACCCTCAACATTTAATTGAATAACTCTTAATGAAATCTCCCAACAGAATATTATAATGCAGATTAATCTCTTTAATCTTCATACGTCTGAATATATACTGTGCCTGTTACATTACAAAATTCAGTGCAAGTCAATATAAAACATTTAGCAAATTCCCCTTAAGAGTTTTATGTGGCCTTACTGTGAAGACACATTGAAAGGCACTGACAGTTTTCTCATGTGAACAAGCCATTTGTTAACGCCACAAGAGCGGTGTGTAAGAGGATGAATGCCGGCAATGACACTCCTTTGCCCCAGGCAGTTTTGGCCTCTGAGTGGTTAAGGACGGCAGTCTTACTCTTCAGTCTCTTTGGGCTCCAGTCCCTATGATGGGCTGCTGTGACTCCTGGGGATCCGGATCTTGCGGCTCAGGGAGCGGGCAAGGCGGTCCACAGCTCCACCCACAGTTCCCCCCAACTCCTTTTTAGAAGTCAGACCCTCAATGTTGCCACTGTACCACATGACCCAACCTCCCAGGGACAGCAGCACCAGCAGAGCTCCCGAGTACACCAGTAGATCCCCAAAGTCACGCCCTTGGATCTCCATGGGAGCGAAGACCCCTAGCAGCAGGGATGCCACACCCAACAGATCCATCAGCACAGCAAACGCCAGGGCCAGCTTACAGTGGGACAAGCCGTCATACTTGGGTGCCATGGCTGCACAGAGATATATGAGGAGGGAGACACACAGGAATGTCTTTAAGGGCATTTCAGCGTTTGATCTGACATTCTTTTGACATATACATTGATAGAAAAAAGACTGTTCACTCTGGATTGGGGCATTTTATTATACACGTTTTATTTTTATTATGTTTATGTGTTTTTAAGTATTATGTTGCATTAAATATATTGTTTTTGAGTCATAGCCTTGATGCTCGTTCAAACACTGGTATATCAACCAGAGAATTACAAGTAAAACAATTGGCCACAAACGCTGCTGATGTTCCATTTTAGATACTTGTTCTGTGATTTATTTGCGAGGGAAGAAAAATCGGAGGGAAGACCAACACAACTTTGGTTAAATGTTACCATGTGAACACAAACCAAGGGCCAAGTGTAACTTTGTATCATATTAGTCCCTACATGTAAACAAAGCAAACAAGCTGTGAAAATGCCCCTAAAGTCTGTGCATCATGCAACACACTAGACTGAATAAAACAAAGTTTGGTTTGGGGTCAATAGGTCACATGAACTAGGAGCTATTGAAGTTTAAAAGCCTTTTTTTTTCTCTATCCGGACGTATTTAAGACTTTTTTCATCTTTCTAAATGGGTCTATTCTGTGATTCGTCACCTTTAGCCAATAACACCTGATTTGGTGTCTATGTGTTGTTTGGTTTTGGAGCTATGGAAAATGCCCAATTTCTACCATTAACAATGATTATATTAATAATTTAAACATATAATGAGAAACCTTATGGTTGGGCAACACATCCCATCTGTCCATGAATACATATCACTTGGTTTGCTGGCTCTATGTTATATAATTAAGAAGTTATTTATTTAATAAATGAATTTGTTGACGGTCCCTAACTCGAAGCTTCGCGTCTCAAACCGAGATAGTACTTGTTGTGCAGCTTTCTTCAGGTTTTTACCTCATAACCGTTTTCACATCATCACGCCACGTCGTTTAAAAGCTACTGAGATTCGAAGAGCCGAATATCTCGCGTACCTGTGTGTGCTGTTTTTCCTGTTCCCAAATGTCTGACACACACTTCCTAAAACAGTACTTATTGTCTAAAATTATATATATATCAATGTAGCAGTTTGAAAAAGTACTCGTTTACTAATACTCGCTTCTATTTGGTTGGCAGAGTTGCTTTATCTTGACCCCGCCTTAATTTAGAGTCGAAACAGGTGCCACACCTGACACCTGTGCGCTTCGACGCCATTCAGCTCAGACCAAACACATCGCAGCAAAGTCGCCCTCGTTAAGGCCTGATAAGAAACATGTTGGCTAAATATACCCGACAACACTTACCGTTGCGTTTTGATGAACACTTTAATATGTTCACAAAGAAAATCGATCCATTTGAATCTTTCCGGAAGGATCGACTCTGTCAAGCCGCCAGTCAACAATGACACCGGACACCTCGTCACCTGCATTTACCTGTCCTGCCCTTTCACGCTACAGCGGTCGGGATCAAATTGGTGTGTCTGGCGAGACTGTAATCACTTTGTCATGACAGACGTCAGTGCAACACTAATATTCACGTATCAAGTGTGAGCAATCTTCCCTAGAATATATTAGTTTACTGCGCACAATGTGTAATTGTATTACATTAACAAGAGCCGCCGATTTGAATAATTTCACTACAACCTTTACTTCACAAAGCCTCTACTTTTTTCTCCCAATCAGTGCCTTCTTCACTTTATTACATCCGGAAATGACGTGTAAGAATCTTGGGGGAAGAAAAAAAAAGGGCGATAATTGTTATTGTTAGCTTGTTAGCTAGCGGGTGGATTCGTGAAATGGAGATATGACAGAGTAATAACGTCTTATTACATGTGCACGATTAAGTTATTACAACCGTCAAGTGGTATGTACCAATATTTATACAGTATACTTGTGTCACGGACAACCTATTACCGAATGACGGAAGTAAACATTGAAATGTAAATCACGGTTGGGATTGTAATTTTATATTAGCAGCTAAATTCTTGCTAACGTCACGACAGAGCTAACATGAACTAACGTTAGCTTCCAACCCTCTGAACACATGATTATCAGGCAGCTGCTGACCAATATTTGATTGGAAATCCAACTAAACAGTTGTACTCTATTCGTGCGTGATATAACATCTTGCTATCCTCCGGTGTGGTAGTCGCATAATAACATTAGCTTTGGTTTGCTAACTGTCTGTCTGCACTTGAATAATTATAGCCCACGTTATAGGAGCTTAGCGGTGAAGGGTCTGTATTTTTAAAACACAAGTGGGCATAAACACTATATGTATGTAACTAAGACGTTTGCTTTCCTGTGGATTAACGTTAAGAGTCCAAGCTTGGGATAGTTTTTAAACATGACCTGATGACAATTCCTTAAAACCATAAATGAATCTAACTTATATGATTTCTCCACTCTGTCTGGGGTACGAGATGGAGGACGGAAACAGGACTGATGCTGCTTCCACATCCAAGAGCCACGCAGCCTCACTCCACTTACAGAGTAAGATTTTTTTAAAGCTCCAAAAAACATGATCTGCCCTTTGGTAAGACGTTATAATTCATTATTGTACATATTTTCTCCTCTTCAGCTCCAAAGAACGAGAACACCTATGAAATAGCTATCCCCTACGAGGAGAGCAACTTTGAGCAGCAAGGGTTTTTCAACCAGAATGAACAGAATTTTGATGGTGAATGTCAGAATCACAACTTTAAAATACGCTTTCATTAGTATTATTGTTGCATCCATTACACGGACATTCGTGATATAGAGTGTTGGTGATTTCCCAACCTTTTAGTGTATCTGTCCCCCTCAGAGTCGCCCCCTTCTACTGGCCCGTCCCCAGCCAGCAACTCGTACATGCTGATCACCAACCTGCGGACCCAGCTGCAGATCTCTCTGGAGAAAAACTCATGGCTTCAGAAGCGTATCGAGGACCTGGAGGAGGAGAGGGATTTCCTCCGTTGCCAGTTGGACCGCTTCATCTTTTCCACAAAGAGCCAGGGACAGGGACAGAGTCAGAGCCAGTACAGTAATGGTAAGCAACTGAGATGGATGTGAGGTGATAACCAATACAACAAGAGATTAAGAGGAAGTTGATTGGAAAACAGAACTTTTGCAAGACAGGTCAGAATGGGAATACCAATTCTGTGTTTCTTTCCCTATAGGCTATGAGTCTAGGAGATTCAACTGGAGGGGAAGAAGAGAGGAAGAGCGTCCTACTGGTAAAGACAAATATCTGTGTGCTTACTGCTACATTTAACTCCCCAATCACAGTTAAATATAGTTCAGGTCTGCTTGAGTATAGTTGCTTGATTGTTTATATAGGCTTTGTATCTCATCTTAGATCACATATTACTCTCATTGATTGTGTCTACCTCCTGCTTACAGAGCAACAGAAGTCAGACTCACAGCATTTCCCCTCACGTCAGTTTATCCAACGAAGGCCCGGTCCTCCAACCATGGTGCCTTCCAAAAATCATGTCTCCAGCCCAATAGCCAATCAGATTGCATCTATGAATGCTTTGTTCAACTCTGCGCCATCCCAGGCCCTCCTGCCAGGCCATAGCACTACCAGTACCACAGTCAGTGGTAGCAGCGGCAGTAACAACAGCAATACCAGGTCAACCATGAACGAAATGAGTGGACATGGCAACGTAGGTCCAGGTAATACTACTCAAATGGCATGAAGCTTTGCAACACCCATTTTGACCTAAAGCAAACTATTTTTAATACTTTGGGGAAAAGACGTGGAAAAATGAAGGCTGTTGCTTGTGGCTTTTATCTTGTGGGTCTTGCTGACAAGATATTTATGTCTTGTCTCCTCAGATTCACTTTCACTTCTGGGAGAATCTGACGAATATCTGGAGCACGACAGCTACCTCGATGAGGACGAAATGATATCAGGGGAGGATGTAATGACAGAGACCATTAACAGCAACAGACACCCATTGAAGAGAAGGCGGGTCTTCCAAGTCCCCAGAGAGCGGCAGAGAGGTGAGGGAAGGGGACAGATCATGGAACAAAACGTAACATTTACCTGGCATTACTTTATCATTGACCGCCTTGAGAAAATGTTTTGTCCTGCACATTACTCCTTATTCCATTTCAGTCATCCTCTTAAGTCTCATCACATCGATTATTTGTTGAAGACAACTCTCACTTTCACTCTCGTCCTTCAGTGAAAGATGCTGCTGGAGTGCTGTTCCGCTACAAGAAGATCCTGCTTACTTACCAGCGTCTGAAGAATATGTCCAAAGCCTTCCAGATCCATGGTGTGGACCGCAACACAGTGGCTTCCACCACACCCATTGCTGAGCTGCTATTGGTGGCCCCAGAGAAGGTGGCAGAGGTGGGTGAGTTTGACCCGTCCAAGGAGAAGCTGCTGGACTATGCCCGGCGCTGCTATATTGCCCTGGATGAGGAGACACTCAGCAGGGTGCAGGCCCTGAAGAAGAATAACCTGCTCCTGCCCATCTCCTACAGGTTCAGACACTGAGGGGGGAGACAGGGGAAATGGAACTCTCTCCAGAAGACAATGGGGTGGGTGGGTAAGTGAGGAGAGGCAGCCGAGTTCTGCTGCAGCAGGCCAGCTCACCGCCAAGGCACCGCGATGTCCTGGGGCATGTGGAATTATTTTGCTATCTCAGTGTCCTGGATGTGGCCATGCAAACTGTGGTTCAGATCCTCGCTTTTTATACAAACACACTTTTCACACCTCACTTGTAATATCAATATGATGTGAAGGTGCTGCCAGAAGTTCTCATCACCACTCCCTTAATGTCCTGGGTGTGGGAGTGCCTGCTGCAGCTGGAAAGGGACAAAAAGGTGGTTCTATTTTCCTTAAATGGCATATTTGTGTAATTCAGAATCTTTGGGTAGAGATCTGTGGGCAGGTATATGTGTCTTTATTATTAAGATCATGGAGGGGATGATCATTCCTCATTACTTATAGATGAGTATAACTAACAGAGCCCATTCATGTTTCAGCCTTGAGATTTGCATAGATACTAGTTTTCTTTCATTTTCTTTCTTGAACATCTGAAGAAGTTTGAGGCCCGGAGTTCAATAATTGATTGTCCAGATCATTTCAATTCCTGGTAGCCTAAATGATTTAGAAACAGCAATTTGTAAAAATTGATTTCTGTGCAATTTTGACACAAAGCCACAAATGTGGTAACTTTCAATCACAATGTTTATGTATGTTAAAATGATGCTGCACTATACAGATTCTATAGAAGGATGCCATATTTTAAATAAATCTTTAGTTACATATTTTTTTGGGAGATATCATTGCTTTATGTTTATATTGTTTTTTGTGTGTTTTCTTTGAGTTATTTTATTTCTGGCACTTTCATTACATCCTCAACCATTTTTTCACTTTGTTGCTGGCATTGTTTTTGTTCACTAATATGATAATCATACTCAGATATATCACATATATAAAATACTATTAAAATGTTTCATCTGTTTCTCGTCAACAGTAAGGAAGTAGGTGGTGTGGCTGCATTTCAATAACGCTGTAATGCCATTTTTGTGATTGCCTCACATCAGAGAAGTGACACACTCTGACCACCCTCTAAATTATAATCTGGGAGTCATTTTGCATTCTCGTTTCCTTTTCATTTGGGTTAGGGTTAACCCTAACCCTAACCCTAACCATTTGTCCAGGTTTAAAGGAGCGGAGGACTCTCTTAAAGAGAAGGAAACTGATGTGCCCACAAACTGAAAACAGTAAAGAATAGTCACACATTATGTTAAGATGCATTGACAAGTAACAAACTTCTGGCAACAAGACCCAGCTGCTTTAGTTAGAAATCAAAGAGAAATGTTGGTGATATTGTAGATCTTTGCCTCAGAATAATTGGGCAACCTGTTGCTCTGCTTTGGAAGGAAACTGGGCTCCGTTTTGACAACAGTGCCACTGCACTTACAATAGTTTGTTGTACCACTAAGTGTTGTACCAACACTTTTAAATTTTACTGCACCAAAATATATGTCACTTGATATGGTCCTGGTATTGAGGCACTTGTAAAGGCTTTGTAACAATGTAATACCTTTTTCTTTTTTAAATAAGGTACAGAATATTCACATTACTGTAATTGTAATTATACTGTCTGATTTGTAACATTGTGTTACCATTGGTTCTGTGTGAAAAATGATTGCGATTAATCGCAAACAATTTTCCAATGAGCTATACAATTTCTGCAAAAGCAACTAATGCAATGGCTTGTGAACATGGAGATCTATTATTGCATCTTAATGCCCGACTACAAATGCATGTGAGCTCGTTGGTGGTCTGTACTTTATAGAGGTCTTGTTGAAATTCATAATTTTCAAAGCAGCGGGAGCGTTGATTATAGTGTATGATGCTGTGTAGTGCTTACTGTATACTGGTGCAGTGAATTGGTAAGATCTATTTGATTAAAACTGATTAGGTTAGAGTGGAAAAACATAACTCTTGCTTTTAATTTCATATCTCATGAACCTACTTCCCTACAAATAAACAGGGAATGGTAGGCTACACAAATCTGTGGAACTCATGTCATTTTCACTTTGTTTGATACGGGTCAGAGATTGTTAATTTTAGTTCATATGTTTTGTCTCATGTTTTATTTTTCGTAAAAACATATACAGACAACATATTTGAGTGAGAAAGCTGTATCTCACTGGAGGGGAAAAGCCGAGTATACACCAACTACAGTACTATTACGACAGAAATGCCATTAAATAATTCGATTTCCAACAAAAAAAGTATGAATTATTCTGTGCACAATCCAACGTCATCATTCATAACAAATAATCTGTGCAAGGCTCCGTCCGTATTAAAAGACAGTGCCACACCGTGGTCCATGGTCATTAGTCGATGATAGGAGGTACGTTTCAGGACCACGGGTAAAGAGATTTATTGTATCAAGACATGTCTTCAGCCAAAGAAAATGAAACGTAGTATTCTTAGCTGTACCCCCAATGACGGTTTTTCCACTTCCGGAAGTCTGTGAATCGTCAACTTCCGGTGTTACGGGGTACCTGGGAGACGGAGCAAAAAGCGGGCATACCTAATTCCTAGCTAATGTATTGCGTTAAACCATCGGAAAGCGTATATATTTGGCATATAAAGGCAAGCAGCTGCCCCTTGTCGGCAAGCGATCCTTCGGATTTGCATTTGACTTAGAAACGAGTCTCCTTATTCATTCGACTTTCGCAGTTAACGTTAGCTAACTAACTGAAGGGCTCCAACACGACTGTCGAGCAGGCCCTTTCTTCTGGACTTTGCTACAAGCTAGTTAGCAAGCTAGCCTGTGCGAACACGTTTTCTTTCTCAATGTTGTCTTTTACGGTTTAAATACACACCGCATCTGGGTTCTACTAAGGGCACCACTGTTTTGGTTAACAATATTTGTTGATTTTGTGGCCAGTAGCCAGCTAATTATTTAAGCTACGTTAGCATTTTGTTTGATTCGTGTTCACGTTGTTGCTAGCTAGCCACCGTCACCTCAACAACACAGTAGCAGCAAGCGCGTTAGTCTGAAACGCAGAGATGTCGGACTTCGACGAATTCGAAAGACAGCTGTCCGAGAACAAACAAGGTAAATTAACTAAAATGTATATCAGCAGTTGGTAGTGATTTTCTTGACTAGCAATTATGCCATCATGTTAGCCAGCTCGCTACAATGTCCACTGAATGGATCGGTGTATTTGCTGGAATGTTGCAAGTTACATTATTAGCCTACATTCATTAACCCTTAGTTCCAGATAATATTTGGCTGTATTGCTACTCGTCAGTTAATCCTGGCCAAATGACTAAATGCATTGCTATACTTGTTTGTTTGGAAGCGTAAGTATCTGGCCTCACTACATTTCAGAAGCTAGCACTGGGACGTTTTTAAATGCAGGGAATAGTCGGTATCACGACAGTGCGACCTGCCAGCAGCTGGCTGGCTAATTGGACTGCTAGCATCCATTCCTTGTAGATACTGCATCCGATGGACATTTAACAGTCAAATGCATTTCGACCATACCTATGGTTTCGTCAAAGCTTTGTGACACCGTACCTGTTGCACTGACTACTTCCTCCCTCACGATGCTGTCATTTATATCTACACACATAATCTCAACACAATCAAGTCAGATTTATTGTCGCGTTACAATTACACAGGTATAAATGAATTGAATGATTGAGTGCAAGACGCTGCAACAATGCAGTGTTAACAATATACACACAATACAATACAGTGTAATATTTTGTAGAGCAGCATCATTAACAATGTACACACACAATATAATATATTGTAATAACAAGATACAAATCCAGAAAGTAAAATACATCCAAAATGTGCAATTGTATGCAGGAAATGTTTCTGTTGTGACTAGTGCAGGCGTATACCAGGGTGGTATGAGTAAAGTGCAGATGCAATAAATAAAGTATTTTACAAAAACATTTTGAGTGTGGGAGAGTCTAGGCCACAGACGTCTGTGGTGTGCAGCTGTCGGTTGTTCAACAGCCTGATGGCCTAATGATCAAATCTGTCACGTAGCCTGTTGGTTTTGGACCTGATGCTATGATACCACCTGCCAGACGGTAGTGGGAACAGTCCGTGGCTCGGGTGACTGGAGTCCTTGATAATCCTCTGGGTCTTTGTAAGACACCGCCTGGTGTAGATGTCCTGGAGGGAGGGAAGCTCACCTCCTGTAATCCTCTGGGTCGTCTGCACCACCCTCTGTAGTGCCTTACGGTTGAGGGCAGTTTAGTTCCCATACCAAGAGGCGATACAACCGCCAGGATGCTTTTGATGGTGCAGCTGTAGAAAGACCTGAGGGCGGAGGGGGGCATGCCGAACTTCTTCTGTTGCCTGAAGTTGTAGAGGCGCTGTTTAACCTTTTTCACCACAATGTCAGTGTGTACGGTCCATGTGATGCCCTCGGTGACTCCAATGAACTTAAAGCTTCTCACTAGGGTTGCAAAACTTTTTATGGGAATTTACGGGAATGCATTTGGAATTTTTTGTTAATTTATACAGACATAGATATACACTTTTTTTTTGGGTCATACGCACTAGGTTTGGGCCGGTTTCCGGTGGCATCCGGTCTGTGATCTTACATTGTATACACACAGACTACCGTAATTTGTTGTTATGAGATTTTAACAGCACAAAAAAAACGGAATGGATGAACTTGTACTACTATGCAACATGATAAATATATATTCGTTCATAAACTAAGCACTAATTGCATCTGTGCGCTACATGAGCAGAGTTGGTTAGAAATGTTGGTTGGGATCAAGTTTCATTTACAGTTGTTCGGGGGAGGGGCGGAGGGGGAAGTCGTGTTGTCTTTTTCAAAGCCGGAGCAAGCACTTAGCTAAGCTAACACCAGCAGCAGCTACAGCGGAAGAAACTACTCGGACTCCACTACAAATAAAACCACTGAGGAGAAAGTTGCAGCAGAGATGGAAATTTACAAACTGGAGACTGAACAGGAAGTGATGCAATCCATGAAGCAAGGCGCCCGAGACATGATGCTAATGCTACTGGGCGAACACTAACTTACACCCGCACCAACGACATGGAAACAGAAGTGGACAACTTTCTGAAGGACACCATCGCTAAATATCAGTCCCACAGATTGGAGGAAAGTCAGCGGATAAAGATTCCCACAGCTGGCAACGTTAGCGCAAAGCTACTTCTGCAGCCTGAGACGTATAGGCCTCACCGGAGGAAGATTCACAAAGCTGGCAACGTTAGTGCGAAGCTACTTCTGCTGCCTGAGACGTATAGGCCTCACCGGAGGAAGATTCACAAAGCTGGCAAAGTTAGCGCGAAGCTACTTCTGCTGCCTGAGACGTATAGGCCTCACCGGAGGCAGATTCGCAAAGTTAGCGCGAAGCTACTTTTGCTGCCTGAGAC
>OMOT01055819.1:1707-19120 GCA_900312575.1 Acanthochaenus luetkenii
AGTCAATCTGTGTCAGTGCTTCAGTGAAATAATAGTACAGTCAGCTAATTCCAGTTCGGTGCGCCGTGCTTTGCCTTCTGCCTGCTCTGGGTTGTATTCTGATGATGTCACGTGCAGATGCAGATATTATTCATCGACGTTTTACGATTCATGTTTGTCACCGGTGAGATTCGGGCACCAAACGGAAGTTTACTGGGCCGTTTGTTGCACTGTAATGTCCCTCTCCCAAGACAAAGCCTTGTTAAAAATCTAGAGGCAGTTAACAACATGCAGCTACTTGATATTCGTAGGTGCGAGGAGCCTGTTCCCATTTGACCAGGAGGAGCCGGAGCTGATTTGAAGAGTAGAGGTCTTTAATTACAACCCTCTCTGTGCTTCAGGCACCACCGGCCCCACTTCACAATTAAGACAGTAAGCAGAGAGGAGAACTTTACGGGCCTGAATAGCCAAACCAAAGAAAAAAAGCAGTTTTCCAAATCACCGTCCGGCTCTATAGAGGCCTGAGAAGGAGAAATATGAGATGGTCACAAAATGTGGTAATATATATACATATATATATATATATGTGCGTTCAAACATGTATGCACAGTATATCGTGTGTTCACAAACACATACCTACACTTTATAATCCATGAGCCATGATGCATTCCGATAATGCCAATGGGCCACTGTTCGTTTCCCCAAAAAGCCCCGTTCTCCCCCACCGTGATACGCGGCTGTGGTGCAGTGGGACTGTACTCCAGTGCTGTAATGGCCTCTGCAATGGTAATGCTGTTTGGACAGATGGGAGAGGCAAGTGCTGATGTGCTTAACTACGCATTTTACAGCTGAACTATTAAAGAGCTGTGCTGTTTACACACCAACATTTGAATACCTGTCTTCAGGCCAGTTTAATTATCCAGGCCCTTCTGTTATTTCTGCTGCTTTGTTGTCTCTCAGCTCTGCACAAGGCATGAGAGATTTGTTTGCGGCTTCATTAAGATATGGCGGTGGTAGCGGTGTGCAGGGAGAAAAATGAAATTTGTGTGAATTTTTTTTAACCATTTCGTTCCTGCACGAGCGTCTCATACTCTCCTCTCCCTGCCGCCCCCATACATACACAGATACTGTACACGTCCGTTTTCTTATAGTCGTTTCAAGTGAGGAAATTAAAAATGCCCTGTGATGCCTGCACTTTAAAATCTCTTGGGGCTTCAGGCAAAGGGGAGGGACGTACGCCCCCGCCCCGTGCCATTCATCCCTAGACGTTTGATTAGTGTATAAGCACTTATAGGGGAAAGGGGCTTGCATTATCATTCTGTTTCATGAATTCCTTCATGTGTTCATCTTCAACTGCGTGTTCGAATAAACCATTAATCAAAGGGAAGAGAGGGAAGAGGGCATTTAGCCAGCAGAGCCATAGTCTCGGGCCTCAGTGAGCTGGTGGAAATGGTATTGAGAGACTGTAGGAAGCAGTGGTTTTTAATTATCTGGACTACGTACAGGATGCCGTTTTTGATTGTTTTAATGAGGCAGCTGGCCTATTGTCTCCCCTTAATTCCTCCATTGTTTTTAGAATATGTCATAGTTCTTTATTCTTTTATCAGGTGCTCTGCAGGAGGATTTAGACAATAGCCTTCATTCCAACTGCATTGGCCACTGCACAAAGGCAGCTCACTGCAGACAGTTAGCAGGCAAACAAGTGCAAATCACAAGCTGCTTTTTTGGTGTGTGACTTTTTCCAGCCTTTCCCCTAGTTTCAGGACTTGTGGTTTTGGTCTCTTTCACTCTTAACTCTTGACCCGCTCCTCCCAGTGCCATTCATACAGATCATGCCATTGTCATAGGTGGTTCACCTGTGTTTCTGTGATTAAGATCAGCTGCCATAAAGGGGCTGTCAGAGGAACACAGCCATGGGGAAATGGCTCCTCCGTGGAATATTGTTTTTGTTCTTGCCCACCTGACACCTCTGTGCAGTCGATTCTTCTATGGCAGGCATTTCTGTGTGTGAGAGAACATATGCATGGATGCACATGTGCGCATGGTAGTTTGCATGCCTGTTATGGATAGGTACAGTGTATGCATGTGTGCATGCATGTGTGAGTGAGTGTGTATGTATGCGTGCAAATGTGTGCATGTTATGGCTGCACAATTAATCATATGTAATTGTATATTGCAATTTTAGTTTTCTGAGTTATTAATCTAGAATACTGACCTATAGCAATATTGAAATTACATTTCTATCAGAATCCCTGTTTTAGTTGAAAATAGAAAGATGTTGATATAATTTATTTAAAAAAGGTGCTACAAATCATTGGGATGAACAATTATGATTGATAATGTAATCATAATTGAAGCCATAATCATGCAGCCCAAGTGCATGTGTCTTACTGCCTCTCTACCGTGTCTTGGTTGGTTCACAGTAGAAGCTGCTGCCTCCGTGTTTTGTGCAGCTCAGTAAAACTGGGACATTCAGTCCTAAAACTCACTTCCAGCATTCTCACACACAACAGATGGATCTGTGGCGTCCTTGGCTGAAGGGATCTCAGTGCCTATTCTGTCCAAATTGCAGTAAAACATTTTCATCAGACTCTACATAATCGACTTCACTTCAGCTGAGGGAAGCATCCAGTATCTTTGATTTGGATTGATCCAAAAACAATGATTTGTATCCGAGTATCAGGGCCTAGTTCGCAATTCTCTTTGTAAGCCGAGTGCCTCTGAACTAAAAGATCTTTACAGAGGAGAGAAACTTTTGTGGCTGTGACTGCAATATATTCCCCGCCATTGTCAGTGCAGTTTGTATCTACCTTGATGGTAACTTGGGCAGACAGTAGAGAGGAGTTTTGTTATTTTAATTAGGAGATAAAAATTCAAAGGGCCTCTCCAGGCAGTGTGTGGTATGACAGAATCAAAACGATGAAGTGGAGCGGCCTGAAGTGTGTGTCTCGTCACAGCAGATTGGCCGACAGATAGGCACTGCTCTTTAAAGTGGTGCACGGGCACACACACACACACACACACAGAGAGCCTGCACACAAATGGGACTTTGAAAGATAGCATATTTTAATACCATTTCACTCCTTTGACACGTTTGTGCGGGTCTAATTTCCAGTGCTTCACCAGCAGATAGGAGGGGACAGAAAGGTTTTAATCAAAACAGCGATATATTCAATTTTGAATTGAAATAATGGGGCAATTCATTCTAGAAACTTAACAATGATTTATACATAATGCATGCCATGGTAGTGTAAAATAAGGGCGGCTCTGTTTCCATCCCTGGGTTTTCCATTTCCTAATAAATCCACAGAAAAGTGGATTGTTTTTATACGGACCCTTAACTTGAGCACCTTAACCCTTGAACACCTGGTGATTCGTAGGTACATGAAGTAATCAGTGTTCCAGATGGGTGGGGGTGTTTGTAGCTGCGTCCCCCTGCCTCCACACCTCTCCTCAGGACTCTTTATTCCACGTCAGCCAGGGCTCAAATCACAGGTCCCCTCTCAGCCTGACACTCCGTCGGCATGTTTGCACATCTTTGAAAGCTAACAGCGCGCTTTAATTAATTGTCCGGCTTTCCTCCGAAACAATGTCCTAATTCTGCCATTTAGCGGGAGCGTATCACAGTTTGTTGTTATCTCCTCGGCCAGATTTCTGTAAATAGTCATATTAAAAACTTTAATGTCTTCAATGGAAAATGAAGTGCAGCTGAAAAGCCTGTCATGTGCTGAGATAAATATTATCTAAGCTAAAACCTCCACACACACACACACACACACACACACCCCTTCTCTGACTTAATGAATATGTTCGGAAGATTTCAGAGGAATGTTTAATCCCAAAACACAACAATCTAATAATATGGAGGACCGTCTCCGTGTGCTTGCAGACAGCAGCGCTGTAGGCTGCAGTTTACCCCGGCTGAGGTGGGATGCTCCTGTAAATAAGCACCAATAGCCTTTGTATAGATGTTTAAGTCGCAAAGAAATGAAAAAAACCTTGACCTTGTTACCTTCTTGTTAGACTCTCCATATCATAACGTACACCAATTTCACAATGAACGCCGAAAGATTTACTCCATTTTTATTTTCTCCTGGTAGCTGGAATTAATTCATTTTGACGAAATCTGAAATTTGTGACAGCTCAAGATTATGTGCCAACGCTTTCGAACTGTCCCATCCATGTGTACGTGCAGCGAAAGCGGTCTTTACTTTCCCAGCTTGCATTAAAATGTCTCCTCTATCTCTATTTTGTCCAGGTGGTCAACTGTGGTGCACCACCACCAAGAACATGATGGAGGGCGAGGAGCTGGTGGCATTTGCGGTGGACTTTGACTCGCGTCTGCAGGCGGTGAGCCACATGTCTCTGAGCGAGGGCATGTACCCAGCCAGGCTGCTGGACAGCATCCAGCTCCTGCCGCAGCAGGCCGCAATGGCTTCCATCCTGCCCACTGCCATCGTCAACAGTGAGTGGCCACACACAAGACACGCGTGCACATGCTGTACACAGAGCTGGACCAAGACGCTCTCGTTCTCTGCTGCACTCTCTCTCTCTCACACACACACACACACACACACACACACGTCACCTGCTCAACAAGGAGCGTCGTCTCCGCCGGGCGTAGATTAAGCCAGATGAGTCTCTGCATTGGAGATAAGAGCCACCGACCTTCAAGATTTGGGTTCACATAAACACACAGAGGCTCAAACTAACCTGTTAATTGCTAAATACATGCCTCGTGCAAATAGTGCGTTTGTTTACTTAGCGAGGGCCAGCTAGGTGCAGCTCAACAGGGAGGCGTCTGCGAGCAGATGGTCCGGCGTTTCCGTTTGCCCTTGAGAAAGGGCACCAACCCAGTGGTAGCAACATAGCGATATGCGGCAGCTGAGGGTTTGATAGAAAAGCCTTTTAACATTGGCTTTCAGAGTCCGAGCTATAGAAGTGTGGAAGGTGTGTATGCGAGACCTTTATCTTCATATTTATGCGTGAATATGAAAGCACTGTATCCTCATATTATATCCCTTCTGTCCCTTTCTGTGTCTCTCCAGAGGACATCTTCCCCTGCAAGGCATGTGGGATCTGGTATCGGAGTGAGAGGAACCTGCAGGCCCATCTGATGTACTATTGCAGCGGGCGGCAGAGGGAGCCAGACACCGTAGTGGAGGAGAACGACACCGGACCCCACCAGACCTCCAGCATCTGCCCCTTCCCACAGTGCAACAAGAGCTTCACCGGAGCCAGGGCCCTGGAAATGCACTTGAGCACCTCACACAGTGGTGAGAGGAAATACAATGCATGATGGAGATTGTTATTTGACCTTAAAATTGATTCTAACTTTTATTGGTGCCAGAGATGTATGTGTAACAGATGGTAATTTGTCAATTATTTTGATAAAGAAACAGCTCCTGAAAAGTGTTACCAGAAAAATGAGTTTTACACATGTTCACGAAAATGACTGTCATTTGTGTTCAGAAATATACATATCATGCTGTCAGCTAGCACAGTTGTACGGAAGCCCTGGAACGTGAGGCAAGAAAGAAAGAAAAAGAGGGACTTTTTCTACGTTTATCTCGTTCGAACGACCTACTGGGAATTCTTCCCACGTGTTTCGTTACAGCATATTTAGGCTGTATGATACATGCCATTGCAATATTAATACATTTGTTGTGTTTAAGCAAGTCTAGAGCAACAGTTTAACATCAACAAATGTCTATTTTCATGTTTATATCTTAAATAGGCTAAAAAATGAGTGGCTATATTGGCTGCATGGCGCTAAGAGGCAGGACAACAGACATATAATAGAATAGACTAAACGTGTATTTAATGTTTTTCGTTAGGTTGGGGCTTCAACAAATAATAATAATCAAATGAAAACAATACTGTATTATTAAATATTACCACCCCACAATGTGTAGTGTAATCAGTATTCGCATCACTTTGGCAAGGCACTGATGACCCAGTTTGAAGTTCACCTGGGCTTGAAGGTGGACTTAGTCGTTCGAATGAGATAAACGTAGAAAAAGTCCCTCTTTTTATTTTCTTACCTTACGTTCCAGGGCTTCCGTACAGTTGACAGTTCATACTTGAGCAAAACAACAAATCTAGGGGATGGGAATAAGCTTGGCATAATGCATGAGCATTTGATGGTTTCTCCAGTTAACTCTAAAGTTGAAGTGGTAGACGAGATTCTGAGCATCCCTCCCTTTTATCTCCTTCACAGGTGTCAAAATGGAAGAGAGCCTTCCTCCTGGCACCAGCTTGAAATGCACAATCTGTAACTACACGGCAGATTCTCTTATTACATTCCAGCATCACATCATGTCTCACCTGTCACAGGCGGCCTTCAGATGCAATCACTGCCATATCAGCTTCCAGAGCCACAGGGAACTCTTACAGCATCAGGACTTACATGGGCACGGTAGCAAACTTCACAGGGAGGGCGACGGCACGGAGCATTCCCCCAGGGGGCCTGAGGAAAACCTCCAGCAGCAGCAGCAGGCCCGCGCTGAGTTGGCCAACAGGAAGGATGCTCTACTGGGAAGTCCCAAAGGGGCCCTCAGCAAGGAGACCAACACAGAGGGAGAGGCCGACAAGGCTGAGAAGAAGCCCATGCTGTCTGTTCAGAAGGGAGAGGTCCACTCAGGCAGCAAGGCCAGTTTTTCTTACACTAGGATCAAGTCTGAGCCCTCCAGCCCCCGGCTGGCCTCCTCCCCTGTGCAGCATAACATGCCTACATTTCCCATGGGCCCCTTCTTGTCTCAGTTTGCTTTCTCCCAGGACATTTCAGTAGTCCCGCAGGCTTCAGAGATTCTGGCTAAAATGTCGGAGCTGGTTCACCGGAGGCTGCGCCATGGAGGGAACAGCTACCCACCCGTCATCTACAGCCCTCTTATGCCCAAAGGGGCCACCTGTTTCGAATGCAATATCACCTTCAACAACCTGGACAACTATTTGGTCCACAAAAAGCACTACTGTAACAGCCGCTGGCAGCACATGGCAAAGTCCCCTGACTTCTCCAGCCTGTCAGACAAGGTTCCAGAGGCAGTGAGCCCCAACAGCAGCCACAGTTCAGTTAGCATGCTGGCCGGCTGCCACCCCGCAGAGGCCGACAGCCACCTCATGCAGTCTGCCTGTCTGAACTCCAGTGTTTTGGACATGATCAATGCAGGGACCAAAGGACCCGATAAAGATCTAACAGGACAGGTGAAGAAGGTCTCCACCCCAACTGGCACCGATGAGAGGCTGAACGGCAAGCAGATGGATGGGAAAACCCCCAGTACGGGCTTGGTGGAGAGTGACAATGACCCAAACAAGACGACCTGTGAAGCCTGCAACATCACCTTCAGCCGCCATGAGACCTACATGGTCCACAAGCAGTACTACTGCGCCACCCGTCATGACCCACCCATGAAACGCATGTCCGCCAACAAGGTGCCCTCCATGCAGAGGACCATGAGGACCCGCAAGCGCAGGAAGATGTATGAGATGTGTCTCCCTGATCAGGATCACCCGAGGCCCCCCATGGGCCAGCCGGGGTTCCTGGGGGTCCCTCCCCTGGGGAACCCTTGTACATCCCAGGAGGCTGTGGAGAGCCTAGCAGACCGCTTCCACCCCCGCTGTGATGTCTTCCCAGGTATGGTACCCAAACACCTGGAGGCCTCTCTTACGGTCACTAAATCTATTCTGGCTCCCAAATGTAATACTATGGATCAGCAGGAGCTGGACACCCCCATTGATCTCAGCAAAAAGTGTTCGCCAGTCCCTGACAAGACATGCAGCTCCCCTAAAAGACTGTTGGACTATCACGAATGTACAGTGTGCAAGATAAGTTTTAACAAAGTGGAAAACTACCTGGCGCACAAACAGAACTTTTGCCCTGTGACAGCCATCGCTGCGGCCGCCCAGCAGCAGCAGCAGCAGCAGCACAGTGAGATTGGCAGCCTGGAGCCGACCATGTTCCCAGACGTGAAGAGTGAAGGCAATAACAACCCTGATGACGTCTACGATAAGAGCCCAGGCAAATGTGAGAAGAACGGCAACGGGAAGATGGTGCAGAATGGAGGCATGTTCCCCCCTCACCTGGGGCCTGTGCCGGGGCTCAAGCCTTTCGCTGAGCCCCAGCTCATCCCATCTAAAGAGGAGAACACAAATATGTTTCTGCCCCACTGCCTTTATCCCGGAGCAATAAAGAAAGTGAAAGGTGCTGAGCAAATATCGCCGTATTTCGGGATAAAGCCGACCGATTACGTGACGGGGGGGCTGGTGATGCAGGGAGAGCCCAGCGAACAGGAGCAGAACGTTAATGGAGGAGGTGGCGGGGGAGGGGGAGGAGAGACAGGGACACCCAGAGAGCAGGCCCAGCAGCCTGCTGCTAATGGCTGCCCCCACCCAGGCAAGGAGCCCCTTCCCCTGTTGCCCAAAAACCGGGGCATGGTCATCGTCAACGGGGGGCACAAGCCCGAGGAGCGTTCGGGCACGGCTCCACCTCAGCAGGAAAACCAGTCCCATAACCCCCAACAGCCAGACGGCCAACCCCCTAATCCCTCACCTACGTGGGGCGCTGAGAACCAGGCCGACTCCAATGAGAACGTGTCACCCTCCTCCAAGTCCCCGAATGAGGAGGCGGCACCTGCAGCCAATAAAGGCGTGAACGGCTCGGCCCAGGCTCCTGGAAGCGGCAAGTACTGCCGCCTCTGTGACATCCAGTTCAACAACCTGTCAAACTTTATTACCCATAAGAAGTTTTACTGTTCGTCACATGCTGCAGAGCATGTAAAATAAGTTGAGAAGAATAAGACCCTTTCTTCTTCCCCGCCCCAACCTTTCCCCACTCTCCCCCTTTTTTCTTCTGTTTTGGTACACTGTTGTGTCTGAAATAGTGCATCATGCAGTGCTAAACGCTGCCTGTGGACAATCAAGAGAAGCTTCTTCTTTCATCGTTTTAAGACTTAAAAATGCAAAATCATTGGTTAAAAAAGAAAAAGAAAAGAAAAATGAATCAAGAGTAATATTGGTACCACTTTCACATTTATTTATTTTACAATCAGTATTAATAGGAGTAGTGATCTTAATTTAAATTCAAAATGAAATTTATATCAGAGTTGTTTGTAATGTTATTGTATAGTCATTCTTGTGTAGCACACATATTGTTTACACTGTAATGTAGGCTCAATGAAACAATAGACAGAATACAAAAATGAGATGCATTTTAGACACAAAAATAGCTACTGAGGCACTTGTGTATTCTTATTTGCTGTACCAGTTTCTGTATATGCCCAAAATGTCACATGCAGATTGCTATTAATGACATGTTAGCCTTAAAAATCACCATTTGGGGGCGATAACCAGGCACAACCCTGCGTCTCACATTTTGGTATATACACATGGCTTTGCATACATATGTGGCTGTTTGTCCCTGTCTCTTTTCTTCAACTCAGATGTGGATGTGTTCATGAGGATGGCAGCATTCTTGTATAGTACTCGTATTTCTGTTTGATGATACACTTTGGTCTCCCTTTTTGAAACTTGCTCTCAATGCAATACTTTGTAAATGAGGGAACATTACTGAAAGCAGTATTATGAAATGGGGACTGTGCATATAATTATTTGTAACCCCATAGCGGAAAAAAAGAAGTTGTACAAGAATTACGTTTATTGCTGATGAACAAGATGGGTGGGAGGTCGGCGGGGATTGCTGATGTAAAATGATCATTCCAATGTCCTGATTATGGGAGAAAATGTTTCTTAAAAAGTTGTTGCTATGCATGTATATGGATGGAATAAAATTCCAGATCTGTTGGAAATTTTTATTTTGATGTGGTGTCATAATTAAACTTAAATCCTCAGGATAATCCAATGCGGTCGGGTCTTTCTTTCAGTTTAACTTTCTTATTTGTACTGTATACCTATCAAGACAGCTCATGTACTGTATAAGTCATGAGAATGAGTGCAATACAGTTAAAAATATACACAAAAATGTATATTATTTACAATAAGGCAAAACTAGCCTTGTGAGCCGGACTTTCATATATTTATAATGAATAACCAAATCAACATCAGTCCATAAAAACAGGTGTCTGGTTGTGATGTAAATCAATCATATTCAAGTAGTTAACAGAAGACCACAGAGATAAAGAAACTCAATACACCTACCCCTATGGGTTTAACATTGCAGAACATTCAGATAGAATATGAAATAAAAAAAGGTGACTTGTGAAATAAAAAAGGTAGAACAGTGACTTTTGTGGCTAACGGGTAATGTAATCATTTTTGGCACTAACTAGCCAAGTAAAGAGAATGAAATAACATGCCATAAGGACTTCTGAATCTAATACATTGCAAACACACCACACTGAATACCCTCCAGTCATCTTCAATTCAAAGCTTCCAGTATTTTTTTTTTGAGGTGTGCTTGATTTACCTTACCAGGCAATCTCAAAAGAGTAAATGGTAGGCTGGTTGCAAGGGCAAGGTAAATCAATCACTCCTTTTATATTTCATAGAATATCTGCAACATATTCACCTATTATCTTTCCCAGGTCTGGGGTAATGTTAAGACATCTTTGCCAAGGGTCACTGGCTCTGCTGTTTGGCCTGTCGCAGGTTGACTAGCTTCCTCAGGTGCTGGCTGATGGCAGATGGCTCCTTGTAGATCATTCGCCGGTCGGCTCCTTTTATGTGAATGTGATTGGCTGACGGATAGGACTCCGCTAGAAACTTCTTTTGAAGCTTAGCTACCATCTGGTGCAGGGAAATAATAATTTGTTGTGTGTTTTTTTTACATCATCATTACTACACTATTGTTCACTGATTGCATTAAGTGTCTTAATATACAAGACAGTCTTTGGACAAGTGTTAATAAAGCATCGTGAAGCAGGTGTAAGGTACAGCTAAGCATGCTCACTTGGTTTAGGTGTTCTGGTATCTGCTGGTCAAAGGAATCCCCAGTGATCACACTCACTGACGTCCTACTGGAGAGGGGCTTAAACTTTGTGATATCCCTTTAAAGAGGGGGGGAGAGAAACACGACATTCAACAACATGCAAATAGCATAACATTGCAGATTATGTCGAAACAGCTCGATATTAAAGCTTTCCTTACAGTCAGATACGTGTAGGACAACATGTTTGCCATACCTTACTTGAGCTGCACTCTCATTCAGAAAGTAATGCTCATCCACAGCGCTGCTCTGGTGAACGGGGTTACTTAGCAGGTATTTCTATAGGAGGTAGAGACAGAAACCAGAAATCCAAAAGGAGAAATATATTATTACAATGGATACTACTGCATGTGGCATCCACGTACAGTATGTTCATATTCTCTGGGACAAAACTCCTAATGTCTCCCACTGCCAGCTACAAGGAACAAGTGATTCTTCTGCTCCTGAATCTCAAAGCAAATGTACGCTCCCATGGAGAATGATTTAGAAAAGAACTGAAGTAGTATGAAGTTAATTTCAATCCAATTAATTATATGAAGTCAGTGTCCAATGCATCGTCAATGGAGCAGCTCCAGGCAGAATACTGGTATCACGTCACAAATCTGAGTCTTGGTTCTCCGATTTTCCAGCTCGGGGAGAAAGTTCACTAGGCCACCGGAATAGATGTGAATTCTAAAATTGAGCGGTATTCCCCTTTAACTGTATCTATCACACACATGTGATGAGAAGAGATATCTCTGGTGCCATTGACATAGCAGCAAACAATTCTGCTCCAGTTAAATTAAGCAGTGGTCACAGAACATGCCCTTGAGAAATGGACTGCATGCTCTATTGAGTTCCGTGTGCGTGCGTGCGTGTGTGTACGTTATAACCTTCACTAGTCCATCTACAAAACCGCTCTCTTTCCTTCGAGAATTCAAGCACAATGATTGTCCTTATCTCCTTGGCAACAACTGTAATACTTGAAAAGCTGAAATAGGTCCCTCATCACTACTGCCATCAAAACGTGGGTGGCGGCGGAGAACAAGGCATCTTAAACTGTTCCCTCATCCTGAGGGTCATCATCGCCTCACAGAAAATATGAATGCTGAACGGATGTTAGGAATGTCATCGAGTGCCAGTAAAATGCAACATCCTGTGGATGAACTCCTTAAGGCGTTTCTCCAGACAAAAAAATAAAAGAATTTGAAATAAGATGAAGAAAACACTAAACGCAATGGCTATTGAAATTCCCTCCAGTCTCTCTCACTGTAATCTCCCACTGTCTCTTTTCTCTACTTCCCTAATGCGCCCTACATGGTTGTTCAGGAGTTTCCCCTGCTAATAACAAGGCCTAAAGTCTACTGAGCATGTTTCTCCATGTTACCAAAGATATTGGTTGTTGTTCATCACCAAAATCCATTACTACTCCTCTGCCTAACATGTTTTCCATAGCAAGCAAGAAATGACTACAGGACTCCGTGACAGGCAGGAGTGTCACCGTTGTATGCTTGTTTTTTCGTATTCTTTTTTAACAGATTCACTGCAGATCTAAATACGGACAAATGCGAAAGAAAACAACCTTCCCATACAAAAGCTAATCTGCAATATACAGCACAGGGTTGGAAAAGCTTGTAACCTATATTAACGGGCTTCAGTTTACAATACAGCAGGCATCAGAAGATACAAATTGTGATGTCATGTCAGCTGCAGGAACAGGTTCAATTTTCATTTACAGTGCCTATAGAAAGTCATCCTACCCTTTATATTGATTTGTTGTCTTACAGCCTTAAATGAAAATACACAAAACTCTGCTTTTTCCAGCTTCATTCAAGTGAAAAAAAGGGAAAATGTCTGAAAAGTAATAAAAATTGAAATGACAATGCCAATGGCAACTTTGAAGGAGTTACAAGTCTTTATGGTAGAGTTGGTCAATCTGTGCAGGTGACCACAATCTCACAAGCTTTCCACAAAGCTGGTCTGCATGGCAGGGTGGCAAGAAGGAAGACTCTTCTGAAGAAGTGTCACACTGAGTCTCGTTTACGTTATGTGAAAGAACATGTCCTTGAGTGGCCATGTCAGAGCCCAGACCTAAATCCTATAGAACATCTGTGGATAGACTTGAGTGCAGTACACCTCCGCTCACCACAGAATTTGACAGAATTTGAACAGTTCTGCAGGAAGAATGGGCAAATACTGTCCAATCTAGGTTCTTAAAGCTGGTAGAGACATATCCAAACAGACTGAGGGCTGTAATTAAAGCAAAAGGTGCCTCCACAAAGTATTAGAGTCAGGGGACTGATGACTTTTCCAACCCTGTTATTCTAGTTTGTATTTTTTTTATTTGTATTTTCTGAAATTGTGCCTTTATTTAATGTTAATGTTAAGACAAAATGTGTAATAAAATATGGATTTTAAGTATTTTCATTTCAGGCTGTAAGACCAAAATAGTGACCACTTCAAAAAGGTATGATGACTTTCTATAGGCACTGTATTTAAAATGACATCTGGTGTCATATCATGGCAAATACACATTCTCTGATGATGTGAAAACAACATCATCCACTCATATCTCTTCTCAAGAGGAGCCATGATTATTCTTGCACTAGCACCATCCTGTGGCTGTATAGGAATGGTAGAAGGCATGGAGCACATTTGAAATGTGAAAATACCACTTTCCCCCTTCCATAGCATTTGTTTGTTTTTATGAGGTCAAGGAAAACCTCCAACAAAAGCAAGTCTGGCAGATCATTTAAACACAAAGCCAAAGTCTTGTCTCCTCACTATATAAACTTGACTGTAAAAACTCTGTGGCTTTATAGCATCCTTCAACACTGGTGGCTTGTTATATTTATCCCTATATCACCTGTAAATCACCCTGAACCTGCTTTCCACTTTCAGATATTTTTGCTATATTTTTTGGGACAATCAATGTTATAGCTTTGAGGGCATGCTTCTTTGTAGTGTGTGCGTGTGTGTGTGTGTGTGTGTGTGTGTGTGTTAGCCTGACCTGGAGCTGTATGACCTCCTCTGAGATGTTTTCTCCTTTGATGGTTGGTTCAATCACGCCTAGGATGATCAGTATACGGCTCAACCCTGTAGCCGCTGAAAACTGCCTGGCCTGGAACGATGGCAACAGCTTACCATACCTGAACACAAACACACACAGGTACACACCCATTAAACATTAGCAGAAGACAATTTGCAATCTTAAGTTTAACAATTGAATAATCCCCCACCAGCAGTCCTGGTGAGGGAATCCTCTCTGACTTGGTTTCTTCCATTTTTTTACCGAATAAGGTTTTCTTGGAAGTTTCTCCTTGCAGCTTTGAGGGTCTAAGGCTGGTGGTGCCGGGTAGTTTAGGCCTTGTAGAATAGTTAGGCTGCTATGTCCTGCTAAAAGATTGTGCTTTGTTCTGCTTCCCTGTGTTTTGTCTTACATGGTTTTTAAAGAACCCCCCCAAAAACTGAAAATACATTTGTCCATGTTCACATAAGCAACCATATTTTCTTTGTCTCTTTGATTTCTGCTCAACAACATGACTATGTGATGCTGTGCAGGATAAGTGAATGTTCCTATTACAACAGTAGGAGGAATCAAATAATGATGATGTTAAGATGGACCCAACCAAAGTCAAGCATGAGTATTTGCCTTCTTCAAGCCCCTTTCATCCAAAAAGCTAACTTTCTCTTGGAGACATTTGACTGGGGAATGGCAGATGAGAAGAGCGCAGGGATTTTGTAACTCAGGAGGCCCAATCGGTCTCAGCTCACTGGTGCCCTGAATTGGCTGGTCTCAGCCTGTGGAGCCCAATCAATAGTGCTGCCGCCATCACTGCACGGCACAGCCTGGCCCAACGTGCAGCCAACACGCTGTAGATCAGCCCCCATGCACCACCAGCCCGTCCTCCCCATGGGCTAGGCCTCGCACTCTGGATCCAGCCCCACTTCCTTTCTCTTGTGTCCGATCCTACAGCAGATTTCATTACCTAACCAATAACCACAGACCGCTATTATCCACTATCATCTTGCACCATCCACCTCCAGCCCCATAAGAGCCACGATGTCCTAGAAAGTGCATAGTACCAAGTCTACTCTGTAATTGCCTTGACAAGCTGTACAGTATCTTCAGTCACAGCCTCCTGTGCACAAGCCAATGCTGCATGCCATGGTACACTGCATTTTACAACAAACAGGTTTCAGCACTGCTTCACCACCATTATGCCCCTCATATCAAGCCTACATCATCAACATGCACTTTTCATGTGTAAAATAACCCATTTCACCTGTTGTTGATATGGCACATTGCTACCCACAGAACTGTGGCTTGAAATATCAAGCTCTGCTCCGGCAAAGCATACTGATCGGTCAGATAAGGCTGATAGAAACACCAACAAATGGTTGTTCGACTGCTGTAAATGGCTGTCTAAAGATAAACATATCTGCCATATTCATGGTAAAGAAGTTCCTACAGGTCAATCGTGCATACAGGCAGAAGGAAAAAAGAAACAAGTCGACTGTTCTCATTTTCTGTCTTCCGCAGACAGAGAAAAACTCAGGAGTGACATTTTGACATTCTCATCTTCCTTGCCACCGTTTCCCCCCGAAGTCATTCTGGTACCACAATGTAGAACTGACTCTTCGACCTGGCTCTTTAGGGACTTTTCAGTCTCCACACATTTTCCACCTGTCACATTTTTCTTCCACTTCGATTCTTCCCCCACCCCCCCAAAAAAACCACTCTATCAGCCCCCCAGTTCAAATCTGGTCAAATCATTCTTGGGCCTGGCACTGAACATTATTTCAAGGATTCTCCAGCCACCTGTCCTATTCCCTCCTCTTTTTTCCATTTTTAATTCTGCCCCGGAGTGAGGATTATGCGAAGCAAGGCATGCGTGTCAAAGGGAAATTTAGTGGGTAAAGACAGCCAAGATTGGCGGGATGTATTAAACAGATAACGGGAGGAGACGAAGTGGGGGAACCATGTAGAGCAAAACGCCTCACCGATGTTGGTCATTTCATAGGGGCTTTTTCTCCCCACAGGACCGAGGAGGCAATATCTAAATTAATAAAGTGATGAAATGAGTTTGTGCCGTGGACTTTCTGCTGTTTGACTTTCCCATCTGGATTAGTGCAGGCTGAATGGATGCTCTGTTACTTTTGTTACAACTGCGCAATTCACTGTCGGAATTTGGTGCTGTAGTGATAAGGCTCCCCTCCTCCCCCTCATTACCATCTCATTTCATATTCAGGGGGCTCTGTTACCTGAGAGCCTGCTCACACACAAAACACAAACTATTACACGAGTTTCTTCCAACTATGACAACGAGCAGAGAACATTTAAACACTTATTACGCAGACGGAACATTATTAAAAAGTGGTTATTGCAATTGCACCGACCATTACAAAAAGGAGGGAATATGTAGGTGGACTGTTACACGATTAGGTGCTACTAACTCTCATGCAGGCATGACAAGTTGAGCATCTATTGGAGAGGTATAGTATAACCCTCAATTACTTGTTTGAGTCAAGATCTATCACAGCCTACAGCCTCTTAAATTAAACCATAAATTCTACACGGACCATAACACAAGTCTCTAATACCCACAATAAAGTAAGCTACAATTAAACATACGTATAGTACACAAGCCTCAGAAAACTACTGTAACTACAGAAACGTGACTTTCATAAAACAAGTACAAACTATTAGGCTCCCCTACACCAACAATTGCCAACTACCATACTGTTCACATAGCGGACAAATAAGGTAAAGCTATTTTATATTAAATGATCTACAGAAGTCTACATGCTTTGGGGATGGACTTAACTAACCATACTGCTGTACTGCAATTATATAACACTATATTATAAAATGTCTACCATTTAAATACCATTTAAAGAGTAGAAAATAATTAATTTGGAAAGAAACACAGCAATTTTATCCAAATACAAATGTGTATAATGTGTCATCCTTATTGCTACATGTTGAAATACTCAGCTGCATATGTTTAAATAACTATAAAAACCATTTACGTTTGTATGGATACAGAGGGAGACTTCTAACTGCCTTCTATTTCACTGTACTATCCAATAACATAACTATACATGCCATTTTACTATTAGATCTGCATTGCTACACTTCATACGGTCAAATAGGGGCCAACCAGAAGTAAACTCACAACTCATTTTGGGTCCTGGCTGACTTAACACTGTTTGAAAGTATTTACTATCAAATGATGCATTTCAAACAGGAAACGATAGACGTTACCTCATTAAAACACCAAGTTATAGGCCTCAATACCTGGAAATTAAGATCCAAAGGTTTTCTGAGGGCACACCAAACAGCAATACACATAACTGCCCAAATAGAAGACTACTGCAATGCCAAATAATAATAAACTGTCAAAAACCTCACCTTACTGGTGTAATACCCAATGTGGGCACATGGTGTCAGTCTTGCACCACAACGGATATCATGTTAACGTCTCACCATGCATCGATACTATAGATTACACT
>OMOT01055873.1:0-11838 GCA_900312575.1 Acanthochaenus luetkenii
TGGTTACTGGTACTCAATGGAGTAACCAATAAAATACCGTTTTCTAGGAAGTAAAAATTGCATTTTAATCTTATAAGAGTAGTGACTTTTGTTTCCTCTGGAGGGCAGCAAACGCCCTAAAAAGCGTCTAGTCTGCCGCAAATAGCAGTAGAAGAAGAAGTTAGTTCAGGCGCCAGTGGAAGGGGGGGAGTAACGTTACTACTGACGACCGCCTGTCTGTCTGTCGACTTTATTTACTTCTTTCTACGGTCGTCTGGTTAATTGTTTACGGTTTGTATGACACCAACACACAACTAACACGCTTTCGGTGCTTTCATACGGTTTCAACGAAACGTTTAATTTAGTCACCGATAAACGCATATAGCGATAAGTTAACTGTTAGCTAAGTTGTTGTTACACCGGTTGGTGGCAGCGAACAGTGCAGCAATTAGAAAAGTTGATTTTATTGAAATAAAGGGCTGCTTGGTAGATTACTTTTATGCCGAATTTTAAAGTGGATCCAAACGATTTGTAAAAGGTCTTAATTAATATTTTACGAGATATGCATCTGCCGATAAGTACGGCTACATTATATTGTCAGGTTTTTTTAAATGGAGTTTGGCGAGACGTTCTCTCCACATGAGAGAACAGCGTGTATCAGGGCTAGGAGTGAAAGGACGGTGGTAACGTTACACAAGGAAATCGGTTGGGCAGTGTAATGTTAGAGCGAACAATAATACTCCCAGCAACAGGCCACATAATGAGACAGAGTTAACATGTGTTAAAGTGTGTAAGGTTATTAATAATAGTCAGAAACAAGTTATTAATAATACAGTAATTTTGGGCACATTAACAGTTAATGGTCTCACATGCAACCATACATTCTCTCTCTCTCTCTCTCTCTCTCTCTCAGAAAAGGGATGAGTGGAGAGGGATCCGGGAGAGGCTCATGGAGGGGAGGAGGGGGAGGCGGAGGATGGAGAGGAGGGGGAAGTTGGAGAGGAGGATGGAGGGGTAGATCCTGGAGAGCAGGAGGAGGGAGAGGTGCGGGAGGAGGAGGAGCAGCAGGAAGAGGAGGAGAGAGAGGTGCAGCAGCAAGAGGAGGAGATAGAGGTGCAGGAGGAGGAGGGAGAGGTGCAGGAGGAGTGGGAGTCCATACCTTAAGCGCTCAGAGAGGTGAGTTCCACTCTCAAGTCACACTCTTCTATATTCGCTGTAGAATGAAAACCTCACATCTCCAATGAGTCAACTTTGTAGGAATTGAGGAATTCTCATACATGATGATCCAGGTATTTATTCAGGGCACAGAGGACCATGTCAATGTTCAAATCCATAAAGGAACAACTAAATGGGGTTTCAATGTTTTTACATAATTGTACGAAGATGAGCCATGAGGATATAAAATGGGTCCCCAAATAAATATCAAAGGTTGTGTTTGTTTTCCCAGACAGAACGCTTCTTAAACAAGATCACCTTGTGCTGTGTAGAATCCCAGGCCTACAAATCCTGCTGCATTTTGCTCAAACTGAATAAAATCTAATCAAAGTATCTCATCCCCTTCACATGCACAATCCTTGGAACATTTTAGCCTCTGAAAAAGGAACTACATGTTCCACATTCATATGTGTCACAATTTATACCACAATTGTAATGTTGTGTCTGTCTTGTCTGTCCCTCTCTCTTTAGGTCTCTGTCAGTCCACTCTAGACATATTGTGTCCCTACAAAGGGTGGGACCTGTACTTCACTGAAGGTGTGTGTGTGTGTGTGTGTGTGTGTGTGTGTGTATACGTGTACGTACAGCTTAGTGTTCAGCTTTGGTTGTACATAGGGGTGATGATGACGACAATGATGTATACTGTAAATACTATACATATATAATGATGGTGTGTCTGTCTGTGCAGGCTTTATAGACAATTCACCCTGTCTGGAGAAGATCAAAGTGTTTGAAAAATATTTCACCTCCAAGATTCACCTTTATGACAAGGTCTGTTTGTTTACCTGTCATCTGTCTGATTACCTATCTGTCTAGTTAACTGTCTACTTGTCAGTTTGATTACCTATCTGTCTGTCTGACTCTACATGTCTGTGTCTGTCTGTCAACGTACTCCTGTGTCAAACTGTGTGACAACCTGACAGTCTGTCTCTTGGTCTGTGTTCGTACTGGCTCAGTAGGAAAGATGTCAGTAGAATTGTTAATGACTCAGTAATATAGTATAGCATTATTGTGGATGTAATTTTGTGGATGTATGCCAATAGGTGGCATAACAATACCATGAATGTGTACTGTTTGAGTATGGGTGGCCCCAGTGGGAATCAACAGAGAAGACAAGAGATGAGAAAGCGCCTCTCCTCTTCTACTTTGATGTTGTCCTTACATTACCAGGCTGCTTGATTCTTGGCTCATTTAACTGTTTGTTACTCTAGATAAGGGTGTCAGCTAAATTACCAATTTGTAATTGTGTGTCCGTCCGTGTGTGTGTGTGTGCGTGTGTGCGTACATGCAGGATGAGATTGAACGTCAAGGCAGCGTGCTGGTGGATTATGGGGACCTGATTGGAGACAGGACGGTGTGTGAGGCGATCCCTGAACTAACCACTCAGTTGAGGGAACAACCAGAGATGATCCTCAGCTGTTTAGGACTGGCCATTCACCAGGTACACATACACACACACACACAGTCGCTATCACAACTATGTTTCCATCTGCAAGTTATAGCCTTCCAGAACTTTTACATATACACCCACAGTTTATATAGTGAAATACTCCTGGTTTGAGCCTTTGATTAATGAATGTTTAAAGTGAATATATATGCCTGCGTGTGTGTTTTCAGGTGTTAACTACAGACCTAGAGAAACAGGCTGCTGAGCTGCAAGGGGAAGAGCTTCCTGTAGCTACATCAGTCCTCAGCATACCTCACATCAGCGCTAGGTAACAACACACATACACACACACAAATCAATTAGCATAGCTCACATCAACGCCAGGTGACACATAAACACACACACACGATGACCGATGACCAGGTAAAGAATTCAAAACAAAATGTTTTACACAGAAACATTCAGAAACATTCTCTCTCTAACCTTTTCCACCCATTCAGCCTTTACCATGGATGATGCTCAACTTTTCCCTTTAGGGGTCGTGTCTGAGTGACAGCTAGAGTAACATATGGAAAATCTCAGTGTCGAGACCTACTAACATTTCCACAAATGTTCTCTGTCAACGCGTGAGAAGAACAAAGCCATTACATTCATGGATCAAGCTCACACAAATGAAGTATTTAACATGTATTCAAATTGGACCTATGCAAAAAAATAAGAGCTCCTCAGCATCTGGGTAGAAACCTATGGGACAGTTAAAGATGCAGTTATAACAAAATACCTTTCTCTTTTAGCGGCAGGTATAAATAGGCAAATCCCAGACAATTGTCAAACTGAATTCCCTTAGCTTTAAAGATTTTCATCATCTAATAGCGGCAACAACAGAGTAAGCTGGCTCTATTTTGCTCTTTGCCAGTTCATCAGAGGGAACATTATTGGTTGTGAGAACAAGCCTGGACTCACCGCTTTTACCATTAAAGTTAATCTGGCAATGTTAAGTATTCCATGACTGAAGGCGACTTCTATCAACTCTCCCAAGGTTGTATAACTATGAACCGCTTACTGCGCTGCGGACTCTGCGTGCCAGTGTGTTCGGCCGACTGGTGTGTGTGAGGGGTACAGTGGTCAGGGCGAGCAACATCAAACCTCTCTGCACCAGAATGGCCTTCAGGTGCTTGGGATGCTCACACACACACTCTCTGCCACTGCCGCATGGAAGGTTTACTGCACCCACCAAGGTATACATACACACTCTGCTCAAACGCACTCTCTCTACGCTCACACACACATTCCCTGGGTCAACCACATTGACGATGAGACAATGACAGTGTTACTCTATCATAGGCATCATAAAAACAATATTTCCAAGTTCATTTTAAAGATAACGTACACACACATAATCTCTTTTATACTCTGCTGTTTACTATACCTTACAACTTAAGTTGTACTGTATATATACATACCCATTGTCTTTGGGCACACACACACTCCCTGACTACCCATGGATGGCCCACCCAAGGTTTCTTCCATTTTTTTCTACCTAAATAAGGTTTTGGTGGAAGTTTTTCCTTGCATGCATTGAGGGTCTAAGGCTGTGGTGCCGGGTAACTTAGGCCTTGTAGAATAGTTAGGGCTATGGCTTAATACATTGATTTTGTTTGTCTTGTACTTGATTCTGTTTCTGTTTATCTTTTACTATTCTGTAATTTCCTCTGATTGACGTTCAGGTAGATCTAGTTGGCTCATTTTCTGTAAAGTCCTTTTGAGACAGACATGCTTGTGATAAAGGGCTATATAAATAAATGAACTTGAACTTGAACTTGAACTTCACTTTCATTTAAATATTTGTGTGCTTATTTGTGTTCTCTCTCTTTAGTGTGTCCAGCCTGAGTGTCGCAGTCGTTCTTTCACCCCGATCAGGAGTTCCCCTCTCACACACACTGTAGACTGGCAGACCATCAAGTAGGTGTACACACACACAGTATTGTATGTGTGTATATGTTTGTGTGTGAACACATGCACATAACTTTTAGTGGTGCTACTGGGAAAAACTGTATAATAAGTACAAGCTCTAATAGTCATAAGTCATTATAAGTCCTGTATGCATAGTGGCAGCTACTGTAGCTGGTTGTTATGGAAACTAAGTTGCCCGTCACACAACCTGTGTTTTCATCAGCAACACAAAATGTGGCAGCGCTTTTTCTACAAAAAAAAACAAAACACGGAATAGTGTGAGCACACCCCAACTTCTGTGAGGACATTTTCTGATGCAAGAATGTGGCCTAGCTCAAATCCCGACTCACATGTACTGTATTCATTGTGAACGCTGCTTTAATTGGTGCCCCAGGTTGCAGGAGTTGATTGGTGGAGAGCAGAGGGAGCCTGGACGAATCCCACGCACCGTAGAGTGTCAGCTGACCTCCGACCTGTGTGACAGCTGTGTCCCTGGAGACACTGTTACTGTGACAGGGATAGTTAGGGTTACCAGCGACGGTACACATACACACATACACATATTCTAACCAGGGTGGGAAATTACCACCAGCCAAATACTGGTAGATGTTACATGTTCATCGAATCCTCCTTTGGTAAATAATGGTGAAGAAACACACACATGCACTAAACACGTATGTTTTGTGTGCAGGCAGCTCCAGGGGAAAGAAGGACCAGTGTATGTTCCTCCTCTATATTGAAGCCAACTCAGTCAGCAGTACTAAAGGTATGTGCTCATGTACATGTGCACTTTTAACAAATTAAAAATGGTCTCAATAAATTATGCCCCATTAAGCAAATTTTTTTTAAGTGTCAATAACATTTTGTTTCTTTTGAATGTTTAGGTCAGCAGTCACGCAGGGGTCAGTCGGGGTCAGTGGAGTCGTTTGGAAGTCATTCTGGAGGGGAGGAGTTCACTCTGAAGGAGCTGTATGCCATCCAGGAAGTCCAGTCACAGCCAGACTTGCTGAGACTCATAGTACAGTAAGACGGATACTACTACTTACAATTGTATAGTAAGACATTGCTTACTCTAAAACTCTTATGTACTTTTAATATGACCACAACAAACGCTGCTACTACTAATAATAATACTGATGATAATACGTTTCTCTGACCTCTTGGTCTTGTGAAGCCCTTTCAAAATCAGTTGGATAAACTCAAAAATGCAGTTTTTCTTAGTACACACTCTCCTCTCCTCCTTCAGGTCTCTGTGCCCTGCCATCTACGGCCATCTGGTGAGTTGGGTGAGGGTGATGCATTGCACACTGAGATTACAATCTGGATTTTCATTACAGATTACAGATGAGTTGGTGGATTGCACTGAACAGTTGTCTCATTCATACCAAATAAACAGGAAATCTTTCCTGTAGCCTTGCTTTGTCAAATATGCTACAGTCTGCCTGTTTTATTGACGTTCATGATCAGTGTAACATCTCGTAGGTCAAACAGACCTACAGTCAGTAGAGACAGTACTGGTACAGTGAGCTAACGTTTGTATTTTTAAAGCCTAGCACATCAGACAAAAAGCCAACTGTCTCAATATTAAAGTCTTGTGTGTCCCTAGCTGGTGAAAGCTGGCCTAGCCTTAGCCTTGTTTGGAGGCAGACAGAAATATACGGACCGAAACAGCATCCCTGTCAGAGGAGACCCACATATCCTGGTGGTGGGAGACCCTGGACTGGGAAAGAGTCAGATGTTACAGGTAACACTGAATACACACTAAACACTTTAAATATAGCAAACGTTTCCAAGTGGGCATTCTTTACTGTTATTATGGGTCGGCTGCGGTTCATACCTCACAGGAAAGAAGGTCCTCATGGGTATTATGGCTTTTATACAATGGTTACCGATATGTGTACGTTCTTAGGCCATATTTGTTCTCTGGACCAGTTTCAAAATGTAAGGGTAGAAAAACCCATGTGTTTTGTGCATGCGTGCGTTTGAACGTGTTCCTCTGTGTGTGTAGGCAGTATGTAATGTGGCTCCCAGAGGAATCTATGTGTGTGGCAACAGCTGCACCTCCTCAGGTAAAGAGAAATTACATGTATATGTATTATGTTAATTATGGTGATTATGCTCTGGACAGATATACAGATCTGTTACAATATAGTCAGGTTGGGAAATTAAAGTAACTTCCTTAATGTGATGTATTTCCTGTTAAAACTGGATATTGGGGTGGGACATAATGCGGTGAGGGATCATTAAAAAGTGTAAACCAATGGGAGTTAGGGAGAGAAATGCAGTTCAACAGTGACTGGTAAGTCCACCAGCCACTTTGTAAATAACCAACTATCGTCCAAATGTCCTTTTCTATTCTAAAAAGTGAGTTCGCTGGTGAAGTAATGAAAGTGGGTAATGAATTTTGGAAAAGTTAGTTTCCTGTCATGCACTAGTTTAGCCTCAGGATCTATGTCATGCTCCACAAGGGTCGGAGCTTATTCCATGCATCTCCATCCTTCTCAGTACAACTGTCTAGTGGTATGCTGTCCGACACTGTCCCCTTTCACTAAGTGGAGGGTCTCGATGTCCCTTGTGTGGGCCAATATCACCAAGAGAAATTCCTGTACAGTAATTTATGTAGTTTGCTAATAACTTGATTCTGATTCTAGATAATATATGAGGATCTCTTTCTGCAGGACTAACAGTGACTTTATCCAGAGACCCAGGGACAGGGGATTATGCTTTGGAGGCTGGAGCCTTGGTACTGGCTGACCAAGGTAGGAATGGGAACTGGGGGGTTTGTTTGGGTGTGTATGTGTCTGTCTGTAATCTGTATATCAAGAGAGAGAGCCTTCGGAAAAAAAATCTTATCAGCCTAAATCACAAAATGTAGACCCCATAGATTCAACCTATTTACCCAGATTACATTTTGATTAAAATCCTCTCCACATGCAGGAAGTGACAAATGAAATACAAAACTGTCTCCTAAACAACCGCGAGTGAGCGCTCCGTCCAGAGGAAGTGTTTTCTCAATCTCATTCTCCTCCCTCTAGGTCTGTGCTGTATTGATGAGTTTGATAAGTTGGGCAACCAGCAGCAGGCTCTATTAGAAGCCATGGAGCAGCAGTCGGTGAGTCTGGCCAAGGCTGGAATAGTTGCCTCTCTGCCTGCCAGGACCTCAATCATAGCTGCTGCTAACCCCGCTGGAGGACATTACAACAGAGGCAAGACGGTCTCTGAAAATTTAAAGTAAGTTAATTCTACAGTCAGTCAGTCAGGTCACTACTGCTGACCCGACTGGAGGACATTGCAACGGAGCCAGACTGTCTGAAAATGTAAGGCAAGTTAGTTAGTGAGTCAGTGATTTCGTTAGTCTGTCAGCCGGTTTTTAGCTTGTCAGTGGGGAAGACACCAACAGACATGTTAACGCTTCTAGATAGACAGACAGACAGATGCATATATGCATGTTAATGTATGATAGGTGTTTCATTTGTAATTACGGTTGTGTCTCTAGAATGGGCTCGGCTCTTCTCTCTCGTTTCGACGTGGTCTTCCTCCTTTTGGACATCCCAGAGGAGTCGCATGACCGCCTCCTGTCAGAGCACGTCATGGCAACCAGGGCAGGAAAAGGCAGAGTCAGCAGCGCCATGGTTACCAGGGCCAACAACAGCGAATCAGAGACCTCCGTGCTACTGGAACACTCTGACACTTCCCTGTCTGAACGCCTGCAGGTTAATAAAATGGACCATACATACCATCCACACTAGGACTGGTATCTGTCAAAATAATCACCCGTTTGGCAGTGTTAATGTGTTTGTGTGCACACCACCCTCAATCCAGGGTGTGTAAATGAACAGCGTTCAATTTAATCATGACAAGGCACTTGAACCTCCATTAGCATACATCAAATTTAGAGTAATTAATGTAAGTCCTTATAAAAACAGATTTAGTTTGGCATATATTTTACCACAAAATCCCACTTCAGATAATTTTACGCCTCATTCTGACAACAGTGCTTGCTGTTAGTATGTGAGAGTAAAGAAGACATTTGTCCTATAGGGAAACACTTTCAGTTCCCCCTCTTCAAAAGTGCTGTCAATGGCTTTCGGTGGAAAACAAATTATACATTACATGTTATTTATACTTTATTTACTATCTACTTCTCTCACTGCATAAGTGTTTTCATAATGTGTTATGCATATCAGCAGATCTCTCCAGTTGATATCTGGACCTGTCTGTATAGGAAATATGTCATGTTGATGTTTGAATTGTGTACATTGCATTAATACAGTGTGTGTGTCTCTGTTTTCAGATCCCTGCAGGTGAATTTGTGGACCCCATTCCAGCATGCTTGTTAAGGAAGTACGTCAGCTACGCCCGTCAGTACGTCCGTCCCTCGCTCTCTCCTGAAGCAGCATGCACACTTAAGGACTTCTACCTGTCGCTGAGATCCCAGGCACAATCTGCCGACGCCACGCCCATCACCACACGACAACTGGAGTCTTTAATTAGACTGACTGAGGTAAATGTCGATGTATTCACCCATCGCACCTACTTCGATGCCACGCCCATCACCACACGACAACTGGAGTCACTAGTAATATAATAAATGATTGTGGAGTCATTTTTCTAGATATTGTGATTATGATTATTTATCACGATTATTAGTTCTACTCATTTGGGGGGAAATACTTTTTTGCGCCTCATCGCGACATCGTGATTAGTTTCACCTTAGCGGACGTTTCTAAATGATTTATTTTTCTTTTGTGATGTGGTAGTATTTCATGATTATCAATTGTAAAATCACACTATACAATTATGCACGAAAACTTGCGTACCTGTAGGTGAATCATGTCTGTCTTTCTCTCATTTAGGGCTGCACAATTAAACACACAACTAGCGCGGTGCTTGGGGAGTTTTGCATTATTGGAGTGACATAGAGCAACAGTAAATATACACCTGCTCGCACGTCCAATCTCAACACCATCTGGCATCTCTTTGGGACTAATCCCACACACTCCGCCAGCACTGACGAACACGCAGAGCCCAGCTCTTAGTGAGGTGCTCCGTGCCACAGAAAATATCTAAATGGTTATATTGACTAATAGCACATTTCCAAAGCTGCTGTTGTTCTTCAGAGGAAAAGGTGTTTCCGGACAGCAGAGTCAGTGGCCTACAAATCAAGCTGCACATCAGAGAAACCCTTCATATAGTAGAAACTGAGGAAATCCTGAGCCTTAGAAGAATTAGCTAATATTCCTACTGCCGACTCCATTTCAATCATAAATAGACATTTTATGAGTGCATAGCAAAAGGAATCAATTTCCCACTACTACCCCAATACTTACGCCATTAACTCTGTGTGTGTTTATGTGTTTGTGTGCAGGCTAGAGCCAGGTTGGAGCTCAGAGAGACGGCTACCAGGAGCGATGCCGAGGACGTGGTGGACATCATGAAACACAGGTAACACCAACAGGAGTGCCGCTGCAGAGATACACGGTTGTGTATATAATCTATTCAGACTTTAGATTTTCAGAGGTATTAATCGATCAATTTATTTCTCTGTGTACATAGTCTGGTTCATACCTGTTTATTGTTTCCCTCTTTTATGTGTTCATCTACCTGTGTGTGTCCCTCTGCAGTCGGCAAACACCTTTTCATTTAGCCTAGGAACTTTAAATTCCTACCTCTGTTGTTTTTCTCTTTCTCTCTCTCTCTCTGTCCCTCTCTCTCTGAAAATAGACAAGATGTTGATATAACACGCAAAAAGTGCAGTACAATAATAGTGCTTCTCAAATCATCAAGACCAATTCTCAAGATTAATAATAACAACCAAGATTATAATTGTAACCACAATTGTGCAGCCCTGGTTCAGCTGTTAGCTCTTCAGATGTCAGGGGATCTGTGTGAACAGGGTGTGTCTCTCTGGTTGTGTTTCAGTCTGGCTGATACCTATTCAGATGGTCTGGGCAGTCTTGACTTCCAGCGCTCTCAGTTGGGGTCGGGCATGAGTCAGCGCGGCACTGCGAAGCGACTGATCAACGCACTGCACGCGCACGCTCAGAGGACCAATCAGAAGCTGTTTGACCTACAGCTGATACGATCCGTGGCCGACAGACTGAACATAAAGGTGACGACACTGAAATACACATGCACACACACACCTGGCTGAGAGACTTGATATACAGGTGACAACACTGAAGCACACTGACATACTCTACACACACTAAAAACTAAAACACTGTGTGTGTGTGTGTGTGTGTGTGTTTATTCATTCATGTATTCCTTCCAGGTGATGGACTTTGACGGTCTGGTCAGTTCCCTGAATGAACAGGGTTTCCTACTGAAGAAGGGAGCCAAGCTGTACCAGCTACAGACTGTCTGACCACTGACACTACAACAGACCAGACAGCTGCTCCTAACTACCGATCTTATAACAAGACTAGGTTTCAGATTGAATGAACAGGGTTTCCTGCTATAGAAAAGAAACCAACTATATGAGGTACAGACTATCCACAGACTACTGACTTATGAAACTGCAGACCTGCTGCAGACTACAGTGTATCCTGTTGAAGAGAGGTGACAGACTATACGAGCTGGTTACTGACAGCACAGACTGTCCAACTACTGACACCAGAGACCATTTCTCTACGGGACCTTACGTCAAGCTCAGTTGACTGAATGAACACCGTTTTCGCTACAGACTCACTGCTGACACACAGACAGGCCATGTAACTACAGACCTGACATGGGCTTCCTGCTAAAGAGAGGAACAAAACTCAACCAACTACAGACTGGTCTTTTTCAATACATTTATTGACATCCAAAAAGGTTTTTACTAAACATGGCGTGACTTGATCCTACTTGACTTGGCTTTCTTTACTCGCCTTGCTTCGGAGGGACTTCAGGGTTGCTTTTGAGACTTGTGACTTGTAGCTGGAGCAGTGATGACTTGGTCCCACATCTGCAGTGGTGTGGTAGGTCAAAGGTGAGTAGACTGACCTACGGTACACAGATACCATGAGCTTTAAAAATAAATAAAAAAAAGCTGTTTTGTAAAGTAAAAGATGAGCAAACTGGGCTTAGGTGGGTTTAGCCTAATACACAGGTACACCCCGTCTCCACACACACACACACAGCGCTCTGAAGATGTGGTTCTGACAGTTTGATTGAAGCACATTGTGTGTGTTGTCCTTGAATGTAGTTGAAAAAATAATTCCTTAACTGATGTTTCTCTGCGTTCTGTATATATGTGTTTATATTTATATGTCTGCACTGACTTCAAAAACGTTCAAAATAAAAGCATTGTTGACGAAAGAGAA
>OMOT01055907.1:4013-17687 GCA_900312575.1 Acanthochaenus luetkenii
GTGCCCAGTTGTAGCAGGTGCTGGTGTACTGGGCGGTGGAATGTGTGGAGAAGCCAAATAGTTCAGTGTTGTGAGAGCAGCTCCAGCCCTGCAGGACTCACAGTAGAGCAACTACTAGGCGCGGGCGCTTCAACTGTACAGATATGTTATAATAAGAAGAGCAATGGGGATAAAAGGGTTCAGGGTGGCAATTTGATGCCTTCTACCATTTGTATTGTCCTGTGCCCAGACGAAGGAGCTTGCTTCAAAACCCGTAGACCAAAAAACATGATGGAACGGGTCCAGTTGATGTCCCGAACCCCCTTTTTTTTCTACTCACTCTCTGTAAATGAGGCTGGTGCCCCCTGTTTTCTAGGCTTAGGACAGAAAGAAGAAACCAAACTGGGTGACATCTTGGTGATCGATGTATAGGTAGATGAAGTCCCGTTAGTTTTATTAAACAGTTTTACATGCCACACCTTGAAATAATTTCCTGCTTTTTGTGTGTCATCGTCCCGATCCCATTCGTGAAATATTTAAAGCAGACTTGATTGGCTTGTGAAATGGCAGTTCTGCTATCTTTTGTTCTTTGAATGGCGAGCGTATCTTTTTTGTTACAGTGATAGTGTGTGTGCTGTAGCCTACTCTCTTTGTGCCCAGAGCTCGTAGTTGTTTTCGTGCCGACATTTGACATTTTGCCTCGCGGGAAATGGTATAATGTATTCAGGAGATATTCGGATGAGGAGAGACAGGTGCTTTTGAAGTACAACAAGCCACACAAGCCCCAGGGACTGTGCAGAACGATGACACTCAGGCTGTCTCTGCCTTCATGCTGCAGGTCTCTCGGTCTGTCAGCTGCCGCCAACTCTCTGTCTCTCTGTGTGTGTGTGTGTGTGTGTGTGTGTGTGTGTGTGTTCTGACCACTTCTGTGGGGCTGATTCAACCCAATGGATGATATATGCAGACACACACAGATGTAAGTCTGGAGGGGGAGTCTGCCTCTGTAGCCGACTAGCCAGGCAACAAAGCCCGTCAGTCACGGTCCCTGGCTGTGGATTTGGGGTCGACACACACACGCTCTCTCACTCTCACTCTCACTCACACACACACACACACACTGACTCCCAAAGCACAACGTTGTTGGTCATCTGGCAGTGCAACAGGCTCCACATGCATTATACATCACTGTCTGGGGCCAACATATGATTAGCTCGTCTGTGTGTGTCTTGCATGTATCTGCATAGCAATGTGTTGTGTTGTGTGTGTGTGTGTGTGTGTGTGTGTGTGAGTGTGAGTGTGTGTGAGCTTATTTCTGCTGTAATTGACCGTCTCCCCCCCCATGTGAGGTTGGGAAGGGGTGAGGTTTAAGATGTTTTATCTAATGAGATGCTGCTTCACACTTCCTCTGCTCTTTGTGTGTGTGTTATTTTAGGGGCATTCTCTTGGGGGCTATTCCTAGTAATTAGAGGTGCATTAAGGGATCTGTGGTTCTAATGATGTGGTGTGTGTCATATAATACCGCACCCCTGATAAGCAGACTGGGAAAGCCCCCGCAGGCCTAAGCTGGCTGTACGGATGCCTATTGATGGAAATGACCTCATCATTATGATCATTATTACCAGACAGCTAAAGAAAGGAGGTGAAGAAAGCGAGTGCTACAGAGAGCAAAATGGGAGAAAGTGGAATTGATTTTTGCAGCAAATGGAGGACTATTACACCATACTCTGTCAGTGTAGTGATCTTTGGCATGGGTGCACACACAGAAAGGCAAAGTGTCAAGCCTTCGTCTCCACTCAGAAAAATCCCAGAATCCTATAGTACTTGGAAAAGTAAGGGACTGATTTGGAAATGTAATATTTTTGGGAATGTCTTGTGATTTAGCTGCAATGAGATGAATTGACGCTGTAGCTTTTTAAGCTAAGCCCCACACTGCGTTTGTATTCCGCTTGAGCATCTGCACCAAAGGCTGTTGGCCCTGATCAGTGCACACACATACACATATACACACACACACACACACACACACACACACACACACACACACGGGCAGCGGCCTGTCTCATTCTTCATAGCACACCTTGTATTTCCCTGCGGAAAAAAAGAGACTAAGGTCAGGCTGTGGTCGGTGTGTGTGTGCGTGTGTGTGTGTGTGCAGGAACCTTCCCCAGCACTTTACCAAAGCCTTTGACCCTTGACCCTTTGCCCCCAGACCAATCTGCTGTAGTTCCTCCTTATCGCTCCCAATGCAAAGGTCAGGCTTTTACATTTGCGATGCCTTCATACTGTGTGTATACATGCTTGTGCATGACTGTGAGCATTCATGCGTGAATGAGAAATCGCCCTCCTCACCCTTCTTGATCCCTTTTAAAAGGCCAGCCGCACTGCGTCCCTCTCTAACCATCAGGAAGCACTAGATTTTTACAGAGTTAAAAGGTGCTTTCCGACACAATGTCTTCTCTTTGACGACTGTTGTTTTATAGGCTTGGCGCTCCAGCGGTGTGGGCCAAGCTGGGTCTGAAGGCTTTATGGGCCATGGTGAGATGTGATGGACTCGTAAGAGACTAGCCTTCTGACATTTTCATAAACGAGACCCGGGAAAATTACCCTGTGCTGATCCAGGTTCAGCCTTTGTAGGAGGATTGGTGTGCAAAGGGTTGTTACTTTATGATATCATCAAAAGCTGGCATGTTTATATTCTGTGTTCAGGATGGCAGACGATGTGACGCTTCAGAGTTGGGTGATAACGGGTTAAGCACTGACCTTGCACACTTGATCAAAGTAATTTTACCATTTCAGCACTGATGGTCGTGTTTTTCCCGAGTCACTCGTCCGGTGTGAAAGGGGTATAAATGGGGTCAGTTGCTTGAGGCCTGACAGTGAGATATAGAGTTGGGACAGAGGGAGATAAATGATGATACAGGATGGAACTACTAAATAAAAGAGATAAGAGGTGATGGGATGGGACTAGACGGAGTTCAAGGATGCTCCAAGGCAAGCTCATCAAGGTTATGAATATTACAGCAGTGTGATGAGAATTGGTCAGAATCAGTTGTGATTCCTGCAAAAAAGTCCATATCAGTCCATGTCCTAAATCAGTTCTTCAAAACACATTAATAATAATAATTAATATACAAATTTCATAGAAATCTATGACTCATCCTGTTTTCAGTGTTTTCAACTGTTGTTTTGCTTTGATTCGATTGGCTCACGGGTCAGATAGAGAGTGTACGGTGATCAGCAGGGACACAATTTGAGAACAGGCAAACACCAGACTGTTTATAAGTGAGGCATTAACATTTTAGCGTCTCAAATAATTACCGGCCAGTGTTGCGAGTGAGCGTTATTGATTTATCCGACAAAGGCAAGGTTGTGTAAAGCGCTTCGGATAAACGTGTCCACTAAACAGTGTTTGTTGTGTAAGGAGAAGACAAAAAACCACTGGAAAACAGTTGAAGTGTTTATAAAGGAGACTGAGAAGGAGAACGGCAGGGAAGGAGGCAAATGGAAGAGAAGAGAGGGAAAGGAAGAGTGAGAAGAGACAAAGCAACCCCCCAAAATAAACCCCCTCACCAAGACACAGACTGCACATTGATCTGTTGTCGACAAGCTGTTGCACTGCTGCTGCTTTGCAATTCAAGTTTGGAGGGCGCTGTGAGGAGCGTCCTGAGGGGCTGATTGGCCCTCATATTCCACCACACGCTCATTGTCTTTTAATGGGGGAGACGCACTCGGGGTGGCTGCGTTCTTATTTCCTGGGGTTCTCATGGCAACCAGACACTTACGCCTCGACAACGGGAGAGCAGAGGAGCCGAGAAACGAGGGAACGGACCCTGTTTTGTGGGCTGCTCTGTTTGAGTCATTCTCTGTAACTGAGTGATTACTGTATTGGGATTGTTTGGTGCAGAAAAGCTGACAGCATGGCACGGCTTTGTCCTTTTTTCTTTATTGAGCATCCAAAAATGTTGCGTGTGTCAGATGTTGTCTAGTTGATATGACTGCAAAGCAAAAATCTAAAATGTCTCGTTCCATCCACACATAAAACATGAACATACACATCATTGTTACATGTCAGAAATGCTCAAGGAAAGGCTGCAGATTTAGTTTTGTATGTCCACACTCATTATATTTGTGATATGACGCTGGTCTGGCCTCTTCTCCTGTATTTAGTTTCGTGTCAGATTATTTGCAAAGCGATAAAACGGAAGCAATGTGATTAAAAATACATAAAGAATAGATGCAAATCAATACTTTGTTCAGGTGACATTAAAACCCCCAGGAGGCTTATTAAAACACACCACTACAAACAAAACGACAACAAAACTATGGTAAGGCACATTTGGGTAACGATCTCTAAATGACAGAAGAAACAGCCTGGTGGAGAACCATCCATCAAAATGAAAAGTGAAGCTTTTTTATTTATTTAAATAACCTCAATTCAGGAAATGAAATCATAGGGGAAGTGAGTATGGGTATATTATTATAAATATGGAGGAGGCTGTGGAGAAAGTAATCAATCCTGTGCATCAATACAGAGTCCCTGAGGGCAGTGGGGTTTTGGATTAACGCCAGTTCACCAACATAATTGCTTTGGTTTGCTGCAGCTCACAACACAGTCGGTACTGTGATCCAAGGTCAAATTCTTTTCTGCCTTTGTGGCTAATTCACATTTGTTTCTTTTGCAGGAGATCATGAAATTAAATCTTTATTTTATTTCCCATGTCATTTTATGTATCCTGTTGCTCGACTGTTTCCCACCATGTCGCGTCCTGTTAAGATTTAGGGCCGCGTTCACCCCAGGCACGTTTGGAGCGGTTTATTCAAATGCCTGTGTGAATAAACTAAACTAAGTGAAATCACATGACCGAGCTGGAGGAATATTAGTGTCATTTAGGTCTTAAGCAGTGTCAATAATGAATCCATCATCTTAATGGTGGTGTTGTATTGATCTTCAGATGGGCTTACTGCAGACGAGGCTGTGCTACAGTCCCAATCAGAGCGGCAGTGTCTCATGCAGACCAATAGCTAATCGGCGTAATACTGGCACACATTGATCTCTTGCCATTTCTTATCATTACAATCCCTCAAAACTGCTTCACTATCCTCATATGGAAAACACAGATCAATGTGTGTGTGTGTGCTTCCAGACCTATTTGAAGGAACAGGACACACGAGCAAACAAAAACACTCTTGGCCCACTGACAAACATAGATCCTTGTTACATTTTCTAGAAAAGCATCCAAAAAGGCTGAATATGTACTTTTTTGTGTGCATGTTTCTGCAGTTTGTGTGTGTGTGTGTGTGTGTGTGTGTGTGCTGGCCCTGACATGATCGGTCAGGGTCACCAGTGATGAAGATGAATGAACTGTGAGAACGGGGCGATAGGAGAGAGCAGCCTTGTCCGTTCTCTGGCATGCAGAGTGATGGCAGTGACCCGGCCAGACAAACAGACATGGAGGCTGAGTGATGTGAGAAAGAGATGACGCCGGCAGCACTGCATGTGGCCTTCCTGTGTAGTGCAGCAGTGTGAGAGCAGCTGGAGTTTCGTTCCAAAAATCCGACCATTTGGAGAAAAAAAGTGATACCTACTGTACTCTCACAAAATGACTGCTAAGCCTTTCATTTAGGTCTGGGGCACCAAAGCAGCATGGATGGCATCAACACTGCCAGGGTCAAGGGTTTGTTTCTCACGGCGGGCACCCATGCTAAAACTGTATGCACCCATGCTAAAACTGTATGCACCCATGCTAAAACTGCACCCATGGGACTGCGAGCCACTTTGCATAAAAACGTCCACCAAACAGCGTACAGTATGTAATCGTTACATACCGTTTGAAGTTCGACTCTAAATGCACAACATAGCATTGACGAGGCCAACTGGTTTGCTGCTACTGGAAATGTTTGCTGCTGACGACGGCTGTGCAAATGCTGCTGCTGCTTTCTTTGACGCCAAAGAACTGGCTGCTCATTAACCATTCAACCATAAGCCACTGTTTCACTCACAGCTCCACCATTATGGCGGACATGCATCAAAAATGTCTCTGTGTTTCAGCTCTCTGAAACGGCACCATGTCCCATCAAGACCGCATAATTGACCACATCTGTGTAGATGTAAGTCATTAGGAGATCAAACGCTCTCATTAGGAAATAGCACAAATATACGTATGTCGCACCAAGACAGCCATTTTTTAATTTTTGTGGTGTCTGACATTTGTTCTTCCCTCCTTATGAGGCTGTCTGATCTCCATAACAAGTAGAGGTGGTGGGGAAAATCGATTCATGTAAGAATCGCGATTCTATAGTCCACGATCGAATCGTGAGATCACTACCGATTCCCACCCCTAATAACAAGGCTTAAACCCATCTAGTTGACGAATATGCGGAACATTTAAAGGTGCTGTTTCAGATTGCCGTGTAAAGCCCATGTTTGCTGTGTGTTACATGCCATGTTCTGTTCTGATATTGACATGTCTCGTGTTCATGCTGTACTCATTCTCATGCATTTATTAATGTGCTTTTTTGTGTGCATTCATTTTGACATTGCATTGTTTTTCGTTTTTCTTTATTTGTTTTGTCCTTCTGCCCCCTGTTTTTCTGCATGTGGCTCGTCCATAGCTTTGTACCGATGGCTAGAAGCAGACCGCCTGGGCAGGGACCCCGATACCGCAACCACAGGTAAAAGTCCATCATCTGTACCCCTCCCCCCCAACAGAGTGGTACCTCTCCTCAATCAGCCTCTTCCTCCTCCAAAGTTGCTCCCTGTGTATCGCTCTACCTCCGCCACCTCTCCTTAATCCCCCTCCACCCGGATTACACTGTTCAATCCATTTCATCCTCTTAGCCTCACCCTCTCCACAGCCTTCTCCCTGCCTCGCAGATCCCCTGTCATTCTCTCTCTCTCTCTTCATCCCTCTCTTCCCTCCGATGGACTCCTCCTCAGTAGATGTAGCCTACAGTATATGGGTCAGGTTTCTCTGAGCTCGTTATCCAAATCAGTCCCTCTCATCCTACTATTTTTACCTCCGTCCCTCTCCTCGTCCAAACCCGTTACCCTTGTTGAAAGAAATGCAGTCCTATTTCTCTACTTCCTATTTATTGTGTTTGTTTGATTTGTGTGTGTCATTGCTCGCAAACTGTCCTGTGGGTCAATAAACCTACGGGATGGCCGAAAGAAGAAGAGTAAAAGTGCTTGCATCTTTTCTCTTCTCCTCTTCCTTTATCTCATCTCCTTTCCTTTTTCCTTCTTCTCTAGTCTGTCACCTTCTGTTTGTCACGGTTAAGGGCCTCAGGGGATTCAGGCGTCCTCCTCATGCCTGTATAGGCCCTCACGGGACACCCAGACAAGAAATGAAAGCATGATGTGTATGTGAGAGAGAGAAGTGGGAAGGATTGAATTAGCGTTCACAACATAGCCGGTTGCGGTTATGTGTACACGGAAACATAGTCCGTTTAGACAAAGTCAAGTATTGCAAACACTCTCTCTCACACACAAACACTCTCTCTCACACACACACACACACAAACACACTCTCACACACAACCCTACGACCATTAGTCATTGTAGTGAGTCTTTGTATCAGTCACACCATTCTCTGTTGATTGCGTGACATAAAACATAAAACCCTTATTGATCCTGTACTAGGGCCCACCCTGAAATGATCAATGTTTAAACTTGAAACCGATCGCTCTGCACTCGTCTTCCGTAACCTTTTGACCTCCCTCAAATCGCAAAAAGACTCAAACTGCGGTCGATACACCACCGGCCCCTATAACGGCCCCATTCACTCATCTGAAATCAATCGACGTTTGTCTCGCCCTTGTTGCAGGTCTATTGGAGATCTGGTCACCGAAAGGAAATGAAATGGTGTGTGGATTAGCAGTGAAATGTAATCGCCCACCGAGCCACAGAATTGACCCTTTCACTGGGGCCAACAGTAGTTTAGGGACCAAAGATCTTGGGTTTGAGCCCTTGTGTCAGCACTTCACCCTGCTGATGTGTCCTTGAGCAAGACTGAATCCCTACCAGCTTCAGGGATACTGTTCTGTAGCTGACCCTTCGCTCCAGCCTCACTGTGGAGCGGGACAGTCAAAAAGAGGATTTCCCTCGGGGGATCGATAACGTATCACATTATCATTCACATTATTTTTCAACCGCGGGTCTGAAGTCGATGATGGTCATTGTTTCTTTGTTACTGGGCTGAAAGAAACCAAACAGACCTACACGCCCTAGTGTCGCCAAACAATGTTGAATAGTTGATGAATAGCTTAGCCGACAACGTACAAGAGTAGCCATTGGTGAAGTCCTCCATCACGCATCGATCCTGCAGCTATACAACAGCCACTGCAGCGTTTTCTCTCTCAAATGTTAAGTAGAACCAAATGGGTATATATTGCAACATAAATCAGCTGGTTCCTAAAAACAGCTGAGGAGAACACAAGTTCAATTCTCCAAACAATTTCTCTCTGGGCATTTACATTTTACACTCGAGGCATTTTGCTGACGCTCTAATCCAGAGCGATTTACAATGATCCCAGCAGTAGAATGAGCTTCAAGTTCTCAATCACCAAGAGCAATAGTGTGACAGTAATCCAGTGCTGCATGCACAGCGTGCAGTGGGGAAAGTGCGACTTCTATAACGGAGTCATCTGTAATGGGAGGAATAGATTCAATGAGAAAGTAGATCATTTTTCTCTTGGTATCATCAGTGCTGCAGTTGCTCCCAGCACTACTCAGCTGCTGTTGAGTCCTGTGCAGCTGTCTGACACATAACCACCACCATTGTAGCTTGTTGGTATTTAGAGTAGATTTTACTGCGCTATAATAAAGCTGTTCATTGTTTTCCTGTTGTTTTATTAGAGACTGACAGTGAGGTGGGACTGTTGTTGTGGTGACTGACAGAGACATACAAATGTGGGCTTATTAGAGCTGTGTTTGCGTGTTTCCACTGGTAGGTGTGTTGATATGGGGGATGGGGCAAACATAGAACAGCCCAGCTGCTGACAGAGAGGAATGGCATGCATGCAGCCAGGCTCCAGAGTAGAATGGCCATCCCAGAATGCCTTGGTCCAGCGTTTCACATGCATACAATGGTGCACACAGTCATCCTCCCAGTATACACACTTGATTCTGCAAGGCCATATCCCTTTATGTTCCCTCTAATATCTCTTTGATGTATAACTAATTTACTCTCTAGGTATTGTAAGGAAAAAAGCATAAATTAAAGCTGCACTAGGCAACTTCCATCCATCCATCCATTTTCTATACCCGTTTACTCCTATTCAGGGTCACGGGGGGCTGGAGCCTATCCCAGCATGCATTGGGCGGAAGGCAGGGAAACCATCCACTAGGCAACTTGTTAGCCCCAAATGGCAGCAGATGCCATCTTGCCAAATGCATCTTTAATGCTTCTTCTAAAAACAGGGATGATTTTTACATCGGTGGTTGTTTGCCTTGTGATTGGTCACCGACGGCAGGTTGTAGTTTACCCACCTTTTTTATTTACTGCTACATCACTGCCTTTCTCTCTTTTTCTCCTTCTCTTTCTAGGGGAAAACTTTGAGCAGAGCCCGCTGAAGAGGACGTTCAAGTCCAAAGTTCTTGCCCACTACCCCAAAAATGTGGAGTGGAACCCCTTCGACCAAGATGCAGTCAACATGGTAGGTGGCCACTTTACTGGGAGTGGGATCGTACCATTATTAGGGGGAAATGGGTAGGGGGGTGCAGATGGGTGATAAATGGTACTATTGAGTCCAACAATACCCCCGGCAGGGCAGGGAAAAGGCTTGTGGGATTATTTACTGGGGAAAGGAAGGGAACAGGATTATTTAAACTGGGGTTCGGGGGCACAGACACACTCTGACATCATGGTTCTTAGGAAACGGCACAATGTGAGCAGAGAGGCCCTGGATTAAGACACATAGCGCCTTCTCAGGGGATCCTGGGTAACGGAGCGACGATAAATCCCCTCCCGTCTCTATGGATGTACCCAGGGAGCTTTGCACGGAGGGCTGCGTCGACCGCTTCCCCTCTGACGTTGGTCTCGTTCTAGATTTAGATGTTTCGTGTCCAGGAGATGAATGAAAGTGGATTAAGATGCATGCAAAGAAAATGCAGAAATCAGGCCGTGTCCGACAGGGAAAATGATGAGTAACTGTCAAATATCCCTGTTGAATGATATTGTTCAGCAAGTGTTTTGGGGAACAAAGCTGGGGTGTGCTGAGGATTATAAAACCCACACAGAGTTAAAGGCTTAAAGGAAGTTGTACAGTTTGAAGGTCATTAACCATTCATGGGTCAGATCCACAGGGTTCCCACGGGCCTTGAAAATCCTTGAAAGTAGTGGCTTTGTCTCCATTCTCAACACTTCATTTACTGAGGAAAACCCGCCGATGGAGATTTGTGTTGATACAGCAGCAGTTTTAAAATCAACGATAACGCCAGGATTTCTTGACTTGACAAGATCTGGAGTAAAACTGTCTAATTCCCCCAAAACATGCCGATGCCAAACAAGACCTTGAAAGTCTTTGAAAAGCCTCTGAATTTGATGTCTAAGCGAGTGTGTCCAGTCCTGAGAGAGTGTGTCATTGCTTGATCAGGCTTTGCTGAAGGTGCTAAACTGTCAGTACAGTGACCTTGAAGAGAACAACTGGAGTGGTTTTCCCTGGACACGGTGTGTGTGTTGTGTGTTGTGTGTGTGTGTGTGTGAGCTGAAGCCACAGGGCCCCGTAGAGGAGGTGTTGGGTGATGGGTGTCTGGCTCTCGTGATGCAAGGTCACCGCTTATTTTTCCACCTGCCTTGGCGTCAGCACTGCTAAATAATTAAACTGTGCTTCTCGGCTTACGTCGGCATGGAAACGGGCCATTATGCAGCACTGCTGGGTCTGAAATCGAACACCAGGGTCATCATTTATCAAACGTACGTACGCACTGATTTGTGCGTACTCCAGGTGTACGATCACTTCTACCCAGTGTGGAATTTATCAATTTGTACTTGTACTTCAGAATGTACTTAACTTTAAGCACAGGTCTGACTGTGCGTACGCACAGCATCCAGTGGTAGAATGGGGAAACTACAAACGGAAAGCATTGTAGCGAGTGAATGCAACAACATGCATCAAACAATTTCGACACCTCACACAACGACTTTCATCATGTCAACAGAAAGGGGCTGTTAATGAACAGTGATGTAGTATTAAATACAAAGGACCAACAGCCTGAACAAAACTCCATCAGGTCCTCCTCTATTTCTGTTAGTTTCTTTTCTTCGCTCTCTGTCATTATTCCAGTGAGAAAAAAAGCCGTAGTCACGTGGCTTTTAAATTGATACTTTATTTATACTTTATTGTCCCACATGCACAGAGCACCGCACACCTAGTGAAATTATTTCTCTGCATTTAACCCATCACGGATCCCCCCCCCGGATACACACAAGTGATTGCACGAACACACACATGCTAGGGGGGCCGGAGCAGGGATGTTTTGTAACCACATATGGTTTATTGGGGGCGTTTCTGTATGCAAATGACCAAAATGTGCACGAGCACGCTGGTTTAGACCGTGTGGGATTTATCAGCATTGATTACTTACTGTTGTGCGTACGACCCGTCTACGGCTGTTTGATAAATACTGATGTAAAAAAAAACGTAGACAGGTTCTACATTTTGTTCGTAGGACAATATTTAGAACGTTTTCTACACACTGTTGGTGAATGAGGGCCCTGGATGATTGCGGACGGACGTGGCTGATGGGAGAGAGACTTAGAAAAACCACATCTGTCTCTCTCTCTGGTGACCTCGGTGAAGCCCCTCATTTTCCCTTTTTCCACTCCAATCATCGCACCCACCTCCTCCTTCCACATCTCCATCCCCTCATCTCTTCATCTCCTCCTCCTCCTCGGCTTTGCCCCCAAAATGTCCCAGCGTCCCAGCTCCACCTCCTGCTGGGAGGTGAGAGATGAAGAGGAAGGAGGGAAGAGGAAGGGAATAAGTGTAATCACACATCCTTGCCTTCAAATCCCAATCCCTTTCTAATAACAACACCCCCCTTCCCCCAGCCCCCTCTCTTCTCCATGTTTTGTCTATTTTTGTACCCGAGTCTTTTTCGGGTAGAGTTTTTGTCTGTGTGCACTTTTATTTAATAAAACGCTGATATTGGCCTTTTATTAAATATTGAATATTGGCCAGTCGGTGTTGTTCACCTCTGATATGTTGGAGGTTCCTCCCTGACCAGAAAAACAGTCTAGAGAAACTGCAATTAAATTATATTTTCTTTGTTTAATTGTTCTATTAATGTTTTTTGTAAATTATTCCTTCATTTAAACGCAGTAATGTATCTCAGTGTTTCCCCGCCATTGAATGGGTGCAGTGGGTCACCAAGTCTTAAAGAGCAGCCAACCCTAAATAATTTAATTAGACTGGGTTTCAATGGAGAGTTTTAGTGTCCCATGAAGGCGTTTGTGTGTATGTGTGTGTGTGTGTGTGTACCTTGCTGAGGAGTGCTGGGTCAGCCCTCTCTATCTCTCTAATTGGGACAAAGGGCCATGTCTTTATCTGGAGGATATCAATGGAGTCTCAATGAGATCCTCTCTCTCTCTCAGGGGTTTGTTTGTGTGTTTTCAAACTTCAGGAACCTTACTTTACCTCCCCGCACTCACACACACATGCACACTTCCATCTGGCCCTGCTGAAATAAGGGGTTAACGGCACGGCGCTGACCCAGTTGGCACAAATAGGATCATTCCACCAGATTATCATGGAATTGTGGGCAAACCGTCTCCTTTCTCTTTTCCCTGTTTAGTCAGACAGTTACGCACCGACAGCATCCAGTTAACCTCTAACAACAGATAAAGCTGACGAAAGCTTTCCTGCCATTTGACAGGGACCTCAGCAATTTTCCTGAGCTGTCAACAACAAACCACTCCTGCTGGCTTCGTTGGTTTTTCACAAGGAGAACATAAACAGGACAAAACTTCAGTGGAGTTAGCTCACTTTGTTCTGTGACTCCCGAGTAACTTGTGTGACGGATGTACGGAGCATGGCAGCCAGACGTCGCATCATTGCTTCTCAGCAACGTTATTTAGCGATTCTGAACGCACCACGGCTTATCTGTGTTAACACAGTGCAGTGCTTGTTTCAAGTAATTTCCTATTCAGCCCTCAGCACCCAAATAAACATAATTGGGCTAATGAGATATATTTATTCCAGGCTGCTGCTGGCTGGGTGTTTATATAAACAGTTTATGCTTACTTGGGTCGGAGGTTAACTGTGAAACCATCACGCACGTGCACACACATACACACACAGTCACACACACTGCAAAAAGTATCCATCTTAGCATGTCATTTAATCTTGTAAATCTAACTAAATGAACTAAGTTAAACATCTGTCAGTGTGGTGAGGTGATATCACTTGTTTCCAATCTTGAATCAAGTGTAATTTCCTTGATACTAGTTGAGCGATCTGCTTTATTCTGCCTTGGTTCAAGATAATGACACTTGACAATAATATTTGTCCCCTATTCCCCATTAGCAGGGTTTGTAAGAAAAAAAGGATTGCTGAATATTAAATACCATATACTAAATGACGTCCACTAAGATGGACATTTTTGGCAGTACACACACACACACTGTAAAACTTTCCAAGGCCTTCTTTACAGTTGTCATTAACTCATGTCCACTTCCTCCCCTCCTTTCCAGCTCT
>OMOT01055909.1:4796-15687 GCA_900312575.1 Acanthochaenus luetkenii
ACTAGAAAAGGCCCTCTGAGTGATTGTTGCTTCCCTGCCAAAGTGGCTGATAGGAAAGACAAGCTTACCAGCATTTGGCTGGTTGCTGGTGGTCGTTCCCACCCTGATCCCAAATGTCCTGATTCCTTTTAACCCTACTCTCTCACTGGTTCTCCCCCCTCAGAGGTGAAGGCTCCAGTGGAAAGCAAGAATGGAAAGAAGAAGGAGGGAGGAGGAGGAGGAGGCGGCGGCGGCGGTGGCGGCATAGGAGGAGGTCCTAAGAACTCCATGTTTACCTGGTTTGTGGTCCTGGCTCTGTTGGGAGTCTGGAGCTCTGTGGCTGTGGTCTACTTCGACATCGTGGACTACGACAGCGTCATCGGTAAGCAGCGTCAAGATTGTAGATTGATAGTTCGATGATTGTGTAATGTTGCATAACAACAAGGTAAAGGCAAGACGTACGTACGTCATGGTCGTACAATGTCAATAAGTCATGAGAAGACATGACGTGCAGTATATCCAGCCATGGTTGAGAAGCTGTCCACTGCTTCACAGACTAAATGTAGCCTGGTGTGAATTCCTGAACGTGAACTGTAGGTTAGCTGTCGACTGAAATGGACTCCCACATTAAGGACTCATGTTGCTGTTTCAAAGTCACACATCACACTAATCGCCAAATACAATACATGTATGGAAATGTGTCTTGGTGATGAAAAATATAGACAAGTTATAGGGTTTCACAGCACATACTGGCATTACATTGGAAAGAGGCAACAGGGACAGTGCAAGACATACAATAGACAGTCAAGGATACGTATCAGTCTGCTTATAGACAGTAGACTTTCAGTGTTCAAAACACATGTGCATTTGAGCAGTGTGGCAATACATTATGGTTTCAGCAGTAGAGGAAAGTGTAATGAATGACCAGTTATGAATATCCAGAGTACCATGAGGTCAAGTAAGAACATGAAAAACACACAACTTTCAAAAAACACATTTCAATATATACCCTATTAACAGATTTCCGCCAAAACAAAACCCGAGACATCAAACAACCATTCAACCAAAAGGAAATTCAGCATTTGAACGCAGACCTTGAGAATTGTGCCATATGTCGTTTAATAGTCATTGAATTTGATGAACAAACATCAGGGTAGGATTAATATTCTCAATCTGCCCACTGTAGTAGCAAGAAGTGTTGGAGAGGGCAGACTAATGCAAGTTTAATATTGTGTTGTCATGTTAGCTAGCCTAGTTTTCAGTTCACATACAACCACATGAAGTTCCTGTGATGTAGTTGAGACAGATAGAGAGCACGTGCGCACACACACACACACACACTGCACTGAAAGTTTCAAAATGTTGGTTCACGTACAGGAACCTGCCTCTGTCTGCTTGTGGTTGAGAGAGGCAGACGAGGCTTTCACAACCCATTACTTTCTCACACACACACACACACACACAGGAAGCAATGTGTCTGCATTGAGTGTCAGAAGAGGAAGTTATTACTTTAATATCTCCCAGTTGACCAATAACCATCTTCATGTGTAGAAGAGTTGATCACTGCATCTGTCAGCTCTAAAAACTCATATAAGGGACTGTGAGATTAAGTTAGTGTTGTTGCTGTTTACTCTACAACAATGTACTATGGATTTCCCATTAAAAGATAAATATGAGGTAAAATAACAGACTGTCAGCTTATCTATATTTTTGTACTGTAGTTGCCTATAGCTGATATTTTTTTGCTGATTAACATCTTAAAATGTGACAATTTTCAAAAAAATACAAGGATTCAGTGTTTCCCCCAGAATGTTTTATTGTCAGGGTGGAAAAGCCTGAAACATTTAGACCATCATGGGACACTTAACTCTCCATTGAAACCCAGACTAATGAAATTCTGTTCCGTAGGTGGACGACGTTCCTTAAGGCAAGTTGAGGTCTGTTTCATTGCAGGTTTTACAGACACCCCTGAATAGATTTTAAAAAGGGAGGAACCTCATATCAGAGTTGGATGACATTGACTGGCTGATACCCGATTTTTTATAAAAGGACAATGTATCAGCCAAGCGTTATGTCGGTCAAACCCTCGTCCCAATACTTAAGCTTTAAAGAGACTAACTTTAGCTCACCTTATTCTTATACTTTACTCTTTTCCAATGCTACAATATACTGTCCTCCATGCTAAAGCTGTTTTCAGGTAATGTTAAGATGTCTCAAGTGTAACGCTGCTTGCTTTACCTTACTAAATAACCCTTGTCTCTATATTGTCATTTGAACTTAATCTCGTCTCTTTTCTAATGCTCTATTGTTTTGTGCTAATTCTGTTTCCTCACTGTCAACAGAGGTAAAGATTTACTCTGCAATGCTATGATGTCTCTTTTGCTAAATTGTCCTTTTTACCTAAATTCTCTTCATCCTTCCCTCTCTCTGTCTCTCTCTTCTACCCTCCCTCTCTCTGTCTCCCTCTCTTCGTCTGTCTGTCTGTCTCTCTCTCTCTTTCTCTCTGTGTGTTATTCCTGCATGCAGCAAGAGCTAAGGAGTTTCGTATGAACTTTTCTGAGGTTTTACAAGGTACGATCTCAAACTAACACCCACTGATGTCACTGGGTTGTCACGATGCCATCATTTTGTGTAGTGTCACCATACTGCTCCACAGAATAAGATAAGGTAAGATAGGACATGGTAGGGTAGGAAGAAATTAGATGAACTGCATTGATCTCCAAGGGGAAATTGGGTGTAGGTTACATCTGCAAAGAAAACGTGTAGGTTGGTGAACAAACAAAAAAATCTACAAATGTAATGAAGGGTATAATCTAAAATCAAATCAAAGGTTTTCACGTGTAGCATTGTTAAACATCAGTATATCATTGTCAAATTACTTGTTACCATGGTATAATTACTGTAAACAAAGAGACCATGGAGACGATCAGTCGCCTCTATCTCACACCAGTGGTATTGTTAGTGCTAGTGTTTCTCAAAATTAAGACCGCATTTCCCATAAACCCTGCTGCCGCCCAGAGCAGATTGTGCTCAGCACCGGTACTACTTGTTACATTCAGTTTTAGGAACAAGAGAAGGTTTAAGAGGCAAACCAGCTAGCTAACCAGCTTTATTACTAGTATATCTAATCATTATACTATAATTCTTAACAATTTGGATATATGTTTTTCTAAAATATACTAATGCTATTCATCATAATAGTTTACATTTTTTCTATCACAAAGCTAATGCAATGCTTGAGGAGGCGAGATGGTCTACTCTGCTTTCAAACAAGCAAGAATTTGCGTACCGTAGGCCTCCACTAACTCAAATAATTTAGGCCTGTTGCCTATTGTCATATCGGATCAGGTCTGGAAATTAACTTTGTTTTGTCCTCTGGCTGTCCCACAATTCAGCAGCCACTCTCACCGTTTTGCCAGCCCTCCAGATATTTAGGATAGAATAGGACCTCCAAGTGATGTTTCACTTGCTGGTAGAGACCCACCATCAAAATCTACAAGCATTTTACTGGTGTCTGCTGGTAATTTCCCAGGCTGTCAGATTGTGAAAATAGATTTCTTAGATGGATGACTCAAAAAGAGAAGATGACTGACCGCGTGTGGTCAGTGTGACAAGGGAGAAGTTCTACTGTGTGTGTGTGTGTAATAAAATGTCCCTCTATATGGGTTGAAAATGTAATAAAAGCTATTGTGTTGTCTATAATAAATTGCCAGATAATATAATTTAATGTAATTTTCAGTTATTGTAAGAATTGTTAAAGAAAATGTTACACCCATATAATAATGTAATTATTACATTATCAGGAAAAATATCACAACATAAGTCTGAAGATATTACATTATCTAGCAGTTTATTACTTTAACAATGTTTAATTACATTTTTGACCCATTTAGAGGAACATTTTATCACATTTTGAAAAGTTATTATAGTATCTGACAGTTATTACATTATCGGTTGCTACAAGCTTGTTTGAATTACTGTAAACTCAACAGGATTAGTGTGAATGTTACTCAGCCTTCCTCTCCTCCTCTTCCTCCAGGTAAACTGGCGGCCTATGACGCAGACGGAGATGGAGACTTTGACGTGGAAGATGCCAAAGTTCTACTTGGCAAGTTCTTCTCTCTTTCGCTCTCTAATGCATGACTGGCGTGGTTTACAGTTGTGTAACAGTGTCTCAGTTTACAGTAACCAAACTTACTTAGTGGTTTGAACATAACTGAAGCAGTGACTGAGATTAAGCAGATCTGTATATCAGTAGATGGGTCTAAAACTAGACTCGGTGTTGTGTCTACTGCCATTCATGAACGTTTGATCGCCAATACACGGCTTGATTTGTGCAGCCCTAAACTAAATCATGCTATTTACCTTTTAATGACTGGCTCACCACTGGTTTCATCACCCCTAATACCTAATACATTTTTCCTGATTGGATGCCTCATTAACCAATCATGTACCAGGACACATGGCTATGGGAGAACACTTCATTTAAATCTTTATCATCCAGTAAAAGTGCACCGGGTTTACAATTTAAAAGACAACACGTGTAATAAAAACACAATAAAACAAAAAGCATCACAACATATACCATACAGACAAACATCAGTTGATAAGACCAGATAGGTTTTATTATTTTATTGTTATCAAGTCTGTCAACGGTGCAAAGCAGGAAGTTCTTTTGCAGATGTAGTGTCTTATACGGGTGTAAGATGCTACATTAATTAGTGTGCAAATCAAAGACAATGACGTTTGGTAGAGAATGGGACGGTCCAATCAGACTGTTGGAAATGTTGGAGCAAATGGCCGACTGCATTGCCTGATGTGAAGCAGAGATGATTTGGAGCGAAGATGGCTGCCGCTGCACAAGTGGTTTGCCGACCACCTAACAAGACTAAGACAGGAAGGGATGTTGTCTGTGGTTCATATGGGACTCTTTAAACTCACTTTCTTCTCTCTTTCCCACATTATCATCCTTTTGTTACCGTTCTCCATTCCTTCCTTGGTTTTTTGTTTTCTTTTGTTTCCTTCCTTTCTTCCTTTCTTCCTTCTTTCCCAACCTACCTACCCTCTCAACTCTCCTTTCTTCCTCTCATCTGCCCCAACCCCATTCTTCCTTCCTTTCTTTCCTTCCTCTTCCATATTTTCCTCTGTCTTCCCCATCTCTTTTCCATACATTTTGCATATCCCTTGCTTCCTTCCTCCCTTTCTTCCATTCTTCCTTCCTCCCTCCCTTCTGTTGTTTTATCCTTTATCCTGTTTCCCTTTCCTGTCTTCCTTCAATCTCTTCCTTCCCCTCTGTTTCTCACCTTTTCCCCCACATTATCATCCTCTATTTTCCTCCCTTCTCCTTGCTCAACTCCCCTCCCTCTTCCTTCCCTTCCTTCCCTTTTTTAATCTCCCCCTCCTCCCCTATTGTCTGTTTTTGTCTTTCTCCCTCTCTCTCTCTTTCGTCAGGCTTGACCAAAGATGGCGATGGTAGTGAGAACGCTGAGTCGCTAGAGGAAGTTCTTGATATTTTAGCCGAGGAGGGATCCGATTGGTTCTATGGCTTCTTCACCTTCCTCTATGATGTAGTGGCCTCGCCAGTAGAGCGAGGCAAGGAAGAGGAGGAGAAGAGAGAGGAAGACAGGCAGGCGGTGGTGCAGAAGGAGGGCGGAAAGACCTTCCCGGGTGATGCGGTCGAAGGGGTCATACAGGACGACCAGAACCAATAGGAGGGCAGGAACCAGAGCCACAGCCAATAGCAAGGCTCCCTGGTCCCACTACCGACTAATGAGGACCAGACCAGGAAGTAGCCCAGTCCAGCTGAGGGGAGGATGGCAGTGTGTATTGTCGTGCAGAGGACCTGATGGGGGACAGTAGTCTGGTTTCCACTGCAGGGCCAAATGGGACGTTGTCAACATTGTTGTTTGGATGTGTTATTATATCAGACAAGACATTTTAAGGGCCAGTAAGTAATCTGGTTCCAACGTGGAGAGAGCGTGCCAGAAAGTGAGATTTAAAAGCCTCTCCGCACCTGACCAAGTAATCATTGAGTCATTGATATTCATCAAACCCTTACAGATGTATTATGTTCATTTTCATTATTGCACCTTAAGTCCAAACATGGCTACATTATAGTTATTCTAATGTGATTCACCATGCTACCAGTGGCGCTTTGTTGTGGGAGATTTGGGTGAATTATACAATGTTTTCATTCCTCTATTTTAACTCCCAGTATTCTCTCTTAGTGGTGGTAGTGTTGTAGCTTGGGTGGATCACAACTCCTGAATGAATACAGTGGAAACGCTGCAGAAATCTTCTTTGAATTACTCATTTTCCCCCAATAAGTGGAAGTGTCAGGATTATTTGTACATCTTGTTAATAGAGCCAATAGAGATGCATCTTCCAGACTCTGGTCTTGTCAGGCCCCACATGGCCCTGCAGTGGAAAGGTCTGGTATATTTAGCCCAGGAAAGCTCTTGTTTGTTGTCGGTGGAGACTGAACGCGCTCCAAACGTTGTTCTACAGTGATGCTCTTGGAAAGAACTGAAAGACTCACACATACAGCAGCAGGGTGGGAAATGACCATCAACCACCAAACCAGTGCTGGTAAATTATGTCTTTCTCAGCCACTTTGGCAGGTTAAGAGGTCCTGTTTTATATGAACAATCTAGTTGGCAGGTACATTTGTGTGTAATAAGATTCTGAGTAGCCGACGGGCAAAAGAAAGTCAGTTTCCTGCCCTGTATGGTTGTTTTAGCTGTATTGATAGGATAGTGGCTAAGATGATGATGTTGAAGTTATGAAGTGAAGGCGATGTTACAAGGTCAGGGATGATGTGACTGACTGCACTGCTCTTATTCTGCAGTACTCGCCCTCTGCCTGCCCGTCTGCCTGTCCAGCTGTTTCTGTGTTTCATTAATATGACTTACACTGTAGATTAGACTACAAACTCTAGCATCTCTTTCAAATGTTCTGCCTGTAAGTTACTAATATTCATGTCTCAATAAATAATATTCTGCTCTCTGTTTGTGGATCTTAGAATTGTAATATAGGGTAATGTATCATCTTTATCTTTAATGTGTTTGATCATTTTAATTTCCAGTAACGCTTTACAGTGGCCTTATTCCACTGTATCAACTTGTGTATAAATCTGCGGCTACGTTTTAAGTACGCAGTAATTCTCTGAAAGTACTTAATGAAATTCACCCTTACACATAACATGCTGACAACAGAGTGTAGCTACACTTTTCAGTGTTGAAGTCAAGCATACGTAGTGGAAACGGGGAACTTAACAACATGAAGTGCATTTACATGCACATTAATATTCAGAATGTAAGTCTCATCCTGGCAACATTTTTAGTCAGATTTTGGCGTTTACATGGAATGATCAGTAACCAGTTTGTTCATATACCTGTAAACATGGAGATAGTGTTACGTTCTGTAGTTTTACTGCTGTGTTCGTTAGTGACACTTTGTTTTGATGCTTGTGACTCCATGGAAGCAGCGATTACTGTGTTCACCAAACCAACACTAAACTGGATCTGGTGTTTACATGCCAGAACATACCGGTTAATATCGTCATATCCCAGTTAGCAGATTCTGGTTTGCATCATCAGATCGTTTTCAGACTGAAAAACAACATTAACAAACCAGGAAGTAAGAACAGTTTTAGCTCATGGAGGCGCTCCGACTCAGTTATGGAAAGTCGTGAAAAAGTCATGGAATTTGATATCAGGGCCTCAGTGGGAATCTTGATTAAAGTAACACTAAACACCTTTTGTTACAAACGAAGAATGTTTTTAAAGATTGGATTGCTTTCTTTTCTACAGTGCCTTTTGAATTGAAGCCATCTTTTTCCCCCTCAAAATTGATAAATGTAATGTTATAGTAAAGCCCATTCCTTCCTGTCAATTTAATATGACCGACACATATAGCAGGTAGATTTCCGTGTGTTGTTAATTCACTCTGCTGTCTATTGGATCAGATGAGAAGAAGTTAAAAGGTCCTGCTCTCAGGAAAGAGATGCTGAGAAAAGGTACGAACTCTGTGTGCGTGTTGATCTCTATGTAACTCAGAATCTGCACATTCCCTCACCAATACCCCACTGATACTGTACCTGGCCTGACAGATTGTCCCTGTTTCTAAACCCTCTAGAGGACAGGAAAGACATAAAGAAGAAAGGCAAAAGTAAAGGTACCATCCCTGGTTCTCCTCTCCCTGCATGGTTCCTCTCTGTCCTTTTAACTAAATAGGTAGAGCAAGGCACTAACACTGGCAGGGCTCGATCCAAACAATAGGCAGCAATATTTTCATTCGCCATGTTGTAAATTCTGGTTGCGTTGCAACTTTATGACACTGCTTTTGAGTGACATATAAAATGTAACACTCAAAGGTTGGATGTATTTTGGTTGAAGCACGTTGTTCAGCTCCGTCTCATGTTTCTATACCACTAGACCACCATGTCACCCTCCAGATACAGCTGGAGATGTAATTAAGAAGAAGAAGTCAAAGTTCTATTATTGCAAAAAAAAATCTCCCATACTCTTCTTCTCGTATTCAGACAGACCTACATCGCCTGAAACATGCTGTGCAGAACCTGTACTTATTTGTGTCCTCTTCTCTCTAAAGCACTTTGTGACAAGAGTTTGTTAAAAGCACATCAGAAATCAATTTGATCTGACCAGCTGTTTCCTCCCCTCTGCCTCAGACAAGAAGTCGAGGGAGAAAGTGCAGGGATAGTCCACGTTTTAATGTGATTAAATCATATTGTTGGTGTCCTGCAGAAATCACACATCTTACTTTTTGTCTTAGATTTAGTTTTATTGTTATTAACAGCTTGTACAACATTTGTCATCACCTGCAGACCATTGGTAAAGCGTTGTAAAATGTTACATGGACATTTATCTTCAAGAAAATCTGCCAGGTTTTCCTCAATGCTCCCTTATTTGTCTGACGCTACACACTTCCTGAAAAGTGGACTTTTGGGTAAAAGAGTTACCAGTTGTCTGTAAACCCTGATGATATTTAGCCTTGATGGTACAACTTCAGTGAGATTTGTGTCTTTGATTAGGTTTAGTGTAAAAATTAACACTGGCATCTACCATATGATGGTGATGGTAATGATGTCGCATCCTGCTGACAGCGATGCCATATCCAGTGGTTGCATTTCTAACACTTGATTGGTTGCTGTGTGCCATTGTGTTAATCAATCAACGGTGAGGTGTTTCAACCCCTCATATTTTTAACCTTTATTTATCCTGGGAAGATTTGCTTTGTATGCATGTTGTTTTAGATTTTTCAGCACGGCCCTGCGTCACCCTCATACAGTTACACATATTCACACTGGGAGCTGACCAGTACAACCACAATCTTCTACTGTTGGCCACTTAGCAGCTTAATTGAAGCAGTTTGGGGGCTAAGGGCCGTGCTCTAAGGCATGTAAGTGGTTGTTTTTGAGGGAGAGGCGAGTGTGTTTCCCCTACTCATTCAACTGCTCCAACTTGTATTGTCAGTTAGTGAAAGTTGGGTTTGTTTGGCTCTCCGGTCTTTGAGCAGGAGTGCTGAACTGAAGCCAGTTTGCTTTTGAAGACACTGATGTTCACAGTTTTATAACCTTACGAGAGGTGAGGTTGGGACATTTAGCGCCAGTCACCAGCCACATGCTGGTACATTTTGGCTGTGGCTGTTAATTAGTCTACACTTAACCAGGCAACAAGCCTTCATTCAGAGGTCCTTTCCCATTCATAAAACACATGTGACATGTAAAATGTTGAAAGTGTCTGGTGAATATTGGAGGCCGGTGGATGAAAAAGTTAGTTTCCTGCCCTGCTAGTGATCAGTTCTCCTGCTCTAAGATGTTTTTTATGTGCGCAGCTCCTGGAATAATCTGCCGAGCATGCTCATGAATGAGGTTGTTACATTACGCTGTCGTTAAAAGCACGTCTCCGCCTCCAACCCCCACCCCACCCCAACCTCAGACCACCCAATCAAAGGCCTCGGCCGTAAGATGCGGTCGGCCCTGCGTGAAGAGCTGAAAATGATCTACGAAAAGATGGAGGCCAAGAGGATCGCTAAGATCGCCATGGCCGAGATCAGGGCCATCCTCGCCACGGAGGAGGAGGAGAGGGAGCTGTCCTGGGCTCTGAAGATGAAGAGGCTGGAGGCCACCCAGCAGCAACTCAGAGAGGAGACAGAGAAGAAGAGAAGAGGGGCAGAGAGGCTAGAGAAAGAAAAGAAGGAGAAGGAGAGGGTGGAAAGAGAAGCCAAGGAGAAAGCTGAGGGGGAGAGGAGGGCAGAGAGAGAGAGGGAAGGCCGAGAGCGTGCAGCCAAAGAGAAAGAAGAGATGGAGAGACTGGCTGAAGAAAAGGCAGAGAAGGAAAAGATAGAGAGAGAGCACCTGGCCAGGGAAAGAGAGAAGGCAGAGAGAGAGAGGGCAGCTAACGAAAAGGAGAGGGAGCGCCTGGAGAAAGAAAGAGAGAGAATAGCCAGGGAGAAGGAGAGGATGGCGAGAGAGAAGGCAGAAAAGGAGAGGATTGAGAGAGAGAAAGCTGAAAAGGAGACGATGGAGAGAGAGAAAGCTGAAAAGGAGAGAGTGGAGAGAGAGAAAGCTGAAAAGGAGAGAGTGGAGAGGGAGAAAGCTGAAAAGGAGAGAGTGGAGAGGGAGAAAGCTGAAAAGGAGAGAATGGAGAGGGAGAAAGCTGAAAAGGAGAGAGTGGAGAGGGAGAAAGCTGAAAAGGAGAGAGTGGAGAGGGAGAAAGCTGAAAAGGAGAGAGTGGAGAGGGAGAAAGCTGAAAAGGAGAGAGTGGAGAGGGAGAAAGCTGAAAAGGAGAGAGTGGAGAGGGAGAAAGCTGAAAAGGAGAGAGTGGAGAGGGAGAAAGCTGAAAAGGAGAGAGTGGAGAGGGTGAAAGCTGAAAAGGAGCGAGTGGAGAGG
>OMOT01055920.1:0-11271 GCA_900312575.1 Acanthochaenus luetkenii
ACAAATCCTTAAAAACGTAGCAACGCGCTAAGTTTCTATAATCATCGCAAGTACTGTCATTGCGTATTATTAATATTATTTAAATTACAGTAGTGTTTACAGTGATATAGGACGGACAAATAACATTTTTCCCAGGATGGGATTTCCGCCTATGACTGTACCCGTGTGAGTGAGTGTGTGAATTTTTTTCTTCTAATAATAAATATTCATAAGAATTTTTTTGCTGTTTTGTTGTCGATTGGTCGTTCATTAACGTTGGCGACTATCGATCAAGGAAATTCCCTAGAATTTGCAACCCTACTCTGAATGGTGCGACAAGATTGAACACAGAATTCAAAACATCCGGTTTTTTTTGCTACAACACTTCAGAACTATGAGTGTTGTTGTTTACCTTTTGAAACCAATGTTAGTTTTGGAATTGTTGAATGTTAATACTTTGCAGACTTGCACTTTATTAAAATCTGGTACTTTGGCACAAATGGTCTCTGTTATTCTTTTTTTTTTTCATTTTTGGTTTTGTTTCCTTGAAGGGCAATATTGTCTTAAATAGGGGTATTCGTTTCAATCAATCAATTATGTTTTATTTATATAGCCCTTTTATACAAGCATATCTCAAGGGCTTTACATTGCATCATATACATAATACACTACACACAAGCACATCTATTTTGCATGTCTTTGGACTGTGGGAGGAAACCCACACGTTTGATTGCACTGTTCATTAACTTGCAAAATAGTCATAAAAACCAACATGAAAAATAATTTTGATCATATCGTGGATCGTGATCATACCTGATAAAAATCATGATATCTTTGCCATATAGTCCTCCCCTAGTGGCAAAGGAAATAGCAGATTATGAATATATGGCTGTTTTATTAAAAGGTTTTGTGTGGAGATGAGAGCTGTCAGTTATCCATATCCTCTCAGGTTAGTAGTTGCATAACCATAACTAACCAAAGCTATCAGCACATATAAGGTCTGTAGTCAAGTTACTCCATCACTGATAGCCAGCTAGCATAAATAACATTTCTCACCAACTACTATTGTTTCAGAAGTGGCTCCAGGATACTTTGGGCTTCCTCAACAGCTCCAACATTTAAAACATTCTATTGTTCAGAGGTGTTGCTCTGCTGTGTTGTTGCTTTAGAGCTTAAATATTCCCGGACTTTGTTTTGAAATTCACGGTCCAAATGTCTTCCGGCTCCGGTTACATTTTTCAGCTGTCTTCTATTAGGGAAACTCTTCTTCGCCTGTCTACTGCATGTCGAGCAGCTAAACATTTTAAGCACTGCCGCCACCTAGTGCTTCCTTTGCACATTGCATCATTGACTGTTAATAAGACGTGTCTTTCACATACAGCCTTGATGCAGCCTGAAAATGTAAAAAATATGTGACGCGTCAATGCTAAAAGTCCACGTTGATGAATTTACATGATTGATTTTGTCGATTATGTTGATTAATCGTTGCAGCTCTACTCTGGACATTGTAAACTAAAGTCCATGAAACTAAAGCCCCTTTATGACTGCTTTCTCACTTTTTGGAGATTGTAAGGCTGACACCTGGGAACTGGGAAGTTTCTCACCTCGTAGTGGGAACTATGATGCTTGAGTGATTTTGGATAAAAAATAACTTTGAAATTGATACTTTTCAAAGGGCATCGATACCAAATGAGTAGTAGGTGAGTATCTAAAGTATCAATACCAATTTAGATCCGCCCATCCCTAGTGGATAGTCCTTTCCTAATTTAGCCGAACCCTCAGCAGATGGTTACTGTAAAATGATGACTGAGTGGAATAATTAGTGCGACTGAAAACTGTTGTTTAACTGGCAGTTAAAAATGCTAGTTTTGTTCAGTCAGTGTCACTCTGCTCCTTGTTTGTTAATCCTGACCACATGTAGAGAACGTAAAGCGGGGTCGGGAATGATGTAAAATATGTCCGTAAAGTAGTAGCTTTTTTGTGGCAATGGCGATAGAAACGATAGATGAACTATCTACCGATGGACATTTTTCTATCGTTCCATGATATACATTTATATCATCATATTGAACAGCCCTACCTATGATGTTCATACTTGGTACATACATTCAGCCCAAGGTACCCTGGATTAGATTAGATTTTGAAGTCAAAAGGTCGTGGGTGTCAAAAACACATTCAGCTATAAGGCGCAACTTGGCACCTCGCCCGAGTGCAGTCTAGTTCTCATGTTTGGTCAAATATGGCGGAGCTATGCTGTCGTACTCATGATAAGAGCTGCTCATCATACACATTTATTCTGGTTGAAAAACACTGGAATAGTTTGTGCGACTGAAAACAGTTTTTTAAAAGGCAGCTCAAAAATCCAGTTAGTTGGATACTGGATATTCAACAGATATTTGAATCTTCAAATCTCAATAGCTTTTAGAAGATGTGGTGTAATGTTATAACAATGCAATGGTTATGGAGATAAAAACATGAAGAATTCTGCACAATATAGAGGAAAGAATACCTTTAAACTTCGATAGCTCCTAAGTCATGTGACTTTTTGACCCCAAACCAAACTTTGTTTTATTTAGTGTAGTACGATGCGTTGTCAGGGTTTGTCTGTAGTCTTTCTGTATGCCTATTGCCTATATGGCTCCACAATAGCAGACCAATAACAGCTCACACCGCTATGTGCACAAAACAAAAACAAAACGTGACTCACTTGCTGCACGACACGCTGCTTGATGGTACCATGGATGTATTATTTAATGGATGAGTTATAGAAAAACGGCGGCCCATTCATTCCAACGAAAGCTGCTCACTCAGCGCATACGATAAAAAAAGTTTGAACAAGACAAAATGGCTTCCGCCTCCGCCCCTCCCCCGCTCCGACCAGCTGTAAGTGAAACTTGATCCCAACCTTCATTTCTAACTCTGCTCATGTATCCCTCATATGTATGCAACTAGTGCTCAGTTTATGAACAAAAATATTATATTTATCACGTTGTATAGTAGTACAATACAAGTTCATTCATTCAATTGTTTATATTTTGTATGTTTTTATCTCATAATAACAAATGCCGGTATAGTCTGTGTGTATAAAATGAAACCGGTGTCAGCTCGCAGACCGGATGACACCGGTAAAACAGGAAACCCGACTGTAGTATGGCCCTGATGAGACATTTTAGCAACAACAAAGGAGGGAGAGTCGTGCATTGCTATATTTGAATACAGGGAAAGTGAGAGAAATTCTAGTGTATGTAAATAGCTTTCCTCTTTTGCTATAAGATGAGATCAAATCATTGTAAAGTATAAGGTACAGTCAATTGAAAAACAAGTTGTGCTCTTTTTTTCCTGTGCAAAGGTGGAGATAATAGGCCTTCCAGTGCTGGTGTTTCAGAGGGAGAGGTGCAGGAAAAGCCCAGTGCTAGCACAGAGGAACTGGCAGGTACAGGACAAACAATCTACTGTACAGTTATTGATATAAGATTGAGGTATGTGTGAGACGTAAAGTAGGCTATGAATATGAACCATTGTCCCAGTCCGGCCCTAATTATAGTTTGAGACTTGGTGGGACACACATTTATCGTAGTTTTTCCAAAGCATTCACGGTTGCCCAATAGTCTGCTATTTTAGCCTGGTAAGAGCCTGCAGGAAAACTGTAGAAAGCTCAATACTGAACCGTTCAGTGAAATGATGGTCTCTATGTGTCATTTGTATGTTAGAATGTCCACAAATAGGATCTAAGGTCCAAAATAGTGACCGTATCCTTAAATGGCAGTAGATTGTGACATTCAAGCAAGCAAGAACCGAATGGATTTTTTAAAAGTGCCTTTAAAAAAACAAACATGCCAATTATTCCAGGGGGTTTCAACCAGAAAAAAATGGTATGCCATGGATCAGCTCTTATTTTGAGCGGCATTGTGTAACTGCCATATTTTACCAAAAGCTGTTTGAATAAAGTTATTTTGACTCAATGCTGGGTAAGTACCGTAAATAAATCATTAGTCGCGCAACACAATATAAAGAGCAGTTGTCTGGACCGTCGGCGCACTTGACTGCAGTCCTGTTCGCTAAATTTACATTGCAGTATATCTATCATAAACTACACACTGCACTTTGACCCTCTGGTTAAAGTCCCTCTAGCAGGTTTTTATCCGCAGGCTTTGGCTTACTGTAGTGGTCCAGGGCGTGAGACTGTGTGTATGTGATTGTAAGAGAGAGGGTGTGGAGGTTAGCATATGCTACTCTGTGAACTCCTTATAGGGCAGATATCAAATTGAAGTGAAAAAGATGAGTCTTGGGTTCACCTGAAAATGACAACCCCAACCCCCCCCCCAGTAGTTCAAGAAGCACTGGAAAGGAAGGAAGTTCTTGTTCATCTTCCCAGGCAACAATAACACGTCAGCCATCAAGGATAATTTCAGTTTATATTGCTTAGCAACAACGTTTTTCTGGTTTTAAAATTGGAATTCCTGGAGGCTTAAAAGCTTCTAGTTCAGCGTTGCAGTGTTTCAAGGTCCAGCTTTGGTTTTATTCTCCTCTGCAATGCACTCCATGACATTGCTATGGCAAGATAACAGATTAGGCTGAATCAGCTGAATGACCACTGTTCTCTCTGTATATTACAATTATTGTAATATACAAACTCAGTTTGTGCAGTTATTTGACAACCTTGTAAGTGAGTCTCTCATTTGAATGCATTCAATATTCAAACCCTTGCCACTTATCTCTTAGTTTGACAAATCTCCAAAAGGGATCCAACAGTATTTTTGTGCCCAACTGTTTTCTTTATCCTGCGCAGCCAAAGCCAGACTCAAATGAATGGAATAAATTACAGATGCCCCGTTTAATTGTTTTAATAATTTACAGGTTTATGAAAGTAAGAATATCAATCTATCTAAAATGTTGTAACTGTTGCTTTGCAGGGAAATACATTGCTGCCACCCAGCGACCTGATGGAACATGGAGGAAGCCAAGGCGGGTAAAGGATGGTTATGTCCCCCAGGAAGAAGTCCCTGTGTAAGTGCAGTTCTCTTTGACATACAGTTGTAGACTGTAGTGTATACCATACATTATTCATTGTGAAGTCAATAGGGGAATGTAAAAAGAAATGGTACTTACCTGTATAGTTAGGCTAGTAGTCCACTGTGATACATGAAAGGATGTTTGTCAACTTTCATCCATTCAATACAGTTTCATTTAGTCTCTATCTCTTGCCATTTCAGTTATGAGAACAAGTATGTGAAGTTTTTCAAGAGCAAGCCAGACCTACCACCTGGCATGAACCCAGTGGATGCAGCACAGTCAAAGCAACAGCAGAATGTCCCCGGTTGTGGGAACAGCGAGACAGCCGGTCTCTCGAAGGCTGCTAAACGCAACATGAAACGTAAAGAAAAACGAAAGCAGCAGCACCAAGACCAGAATGACGATGTGGATGTGGCATCTGTAAGAGATGCTGTTGAGAATGTGTACATTTCAGATGTTGGTGAGGCTTCCCACAACACAGTGGCACCAGTCTCCGCCTCGGTTCCTGACGATCCCTCAGCAGAAGCAGTTGAAAGGGCCAAGAAGATCAAAAACCTCAAAAAGAAGATACGACAAGTTGAGGAACTGCAGCAGAAAATGGACTCTGGGGAAATCAAACAGCCGACAAAGGAGCAGTTGGAAAAGCTTAGCCGGGCAAAGGCCATACAAGAAGAGTTACAGCAGCTTGAGTGCGAGTCTTGAAGATTAGTTGGACAAACTGTTGTACAAACGAGAGATACTGAAAGACAGGGAAGGGACTTTTGCAGCTTTTTGATCTTAGCGTCCCTTGAAAATGTTCGGACCGTTTGGTATTCAACGTGAACTCTCGCTTTGGAAGTGAACACACTCAACGCCTCTCGAGCAGAGATCGACAGGATATCTGTCTTGTCTGTCTGATAGCTGACGCACAATTGATGAGATGTTACCCAGTTTCTCAGTTCAAATCTATGTAAACATTTTAGGACTCGAAAGCATTGTGAATTGTTTTGTGCATGTCTTTTCTTTCTCTTTGTACCTTTCATAGTATTGGATATTACCTAGCCATATAAACGGAACATTTTCAGTTTAAGAGAATATCGTTTGTTGACCTATCTGCTTTAGAAATTAATGGACTTCGAACTTATGTTGAGTCAGACAGTAAGTATTAATTAAAAGTCTGCTATGTAAAAATGTTTACTTATCTCATATTGCTTTTAGTATAACTTGTTCAATAGATTCAACAAGTATTCTAGGCTAGTATCATGGGTAATTGACAGTCAAATACTTTTGGAAGGCAGGATATTGATTCCGTCTTAGAAACCGAACGTTTTAGAAAAGCAACACATTTACATTTTTTAGTCTTGTGATATTTTAAAAACGAGTTATACACTTTTTAATAGCTTAAATCTTTCAATCTTCCAATTTCTAATGTTAGCCAGGAAATAATGCCTTTTCTGCTTTGTCACAAGATGAGGTATTCCCCTGAAATGGGAAAAGGGCAGTTCTTGTATGGACAGTTTATAGATGCAAGATGCCCCTCTACTGGTGAGAAAGACACTCTTAACTTTTTATTCCCAACATTCTCAGTTCTTCTGCATTAAATTAATACTAGTGGTGGAATATAGCAACAATAATTTGTCTTGAGCCTATGTGTGCCGAGTGTCTTTCCCATGTGTCCTGTCACTTTCCATGGGCTTTATTCCACAACATTACATTAGGACAGAAAAGGAGTGGCGCTCTGCCCACACCCAGAAGACAATTTGTAGTAACGGTTACATTTATGCCACATTGTTTTGCCTGAATGGGATCTTGGGTTGTACACATTGTAATTAATGGTTGTCTTAGAGAGGAAGTGCGGTTAGTTGTTTTGTTCATCGGATAGATGTAATAACCATAAATTCAAGTAAAAGAATGTCACGATTTTTATATAGAGGAATATCACACAAACAAGACTGTATTGAACAACACCAGTGATATTTTTGGTACAACTGACTTCTGGAAAGTCATTTACTTACAAAGAATTGCGGCCTAATTAAATATCAAGGGAACAGATATTCACCATAATGAAATATTGAGGGATTTAATTTCCCTCTTACATGACTGTGGTTCAGTTGTTCATTAATTCTTTCAATAGAGGCAGTGGGCAGACCATCTGTTCTTTAACAGTTATACAGAGGTGATAATTATTTTATTTACTTCCTTTGACGTAAGAAACATTACTCTGAAGCTATTCATATACAATTGGAGACAAATGGCTATAAATGATAGTGTAAGTAGGCGTGCTCATGCTGTCAGTGTCTGAAATATGTTTTGTTTTTTGTAGTTCACATTCTTTGTAAAGGTTTATTGTGTGGTTTTGAGGCAGGTCCTATACAGGCACTTGGTTATGGTATAAAAACCAAATGCTAAACTAAGACTGAGGAGATGTAGGCTACAGAGAGAGCTGCAGCACCAACAGAAGGAAACCTGAAGGACTAATGTGCAGAGCATGAATCTAAATGGAGGAACGGCACTCTTAAGTTATTTTAACAGTTGAAAAGTTCAACAATCAATGCGTTTGGTCAAGTTAGAAACTTGTTCTTCACAGTAATGGAAAAATACCCATACCTAAAAATTGAATATAGGATGGAATATATGGTGCTTCTTGTGTTGCTGACGACCGCTTCATCCATTGCCCTGAGCAGAGAAGAACACACGGACGCTGTGGTAAGAAAACACTGCAGATTGGAAATGCTAAAACAACTTTCGTAAAGATGTTAAAGGCTGAGTTGAGAATGTAAGACGTTTATCCCATAAATCACTAAATAAAGCTCCCTGGGCAGGTTAAGTTTCACCTGGCTGCCGTAGAGGGAGCAACAGTTTAGTTCCTAAACAATGTGGATTGTTTCAGCTATTCATCCAAACAGTATTAATATTACCATATTATTATAGACCATTCAAGTCATAATTGTATAACATTTTTACAAAAACAATGAATAAATGAGCAAAAATAAATGTTTCCAATCATAAGTCTTTATTAATCAATGTGGCATTGCTCAATTTATTGGGACGATCTCTCTGGTGTATCCCTCAAAATTGGGTAATTTTGGCTTGAATTATTTATCAGGGTAGCTGAGAACTCATTGAAACTGTTGCTCCCGAAGAATAATATTGTGGGTTCTCTCAGTTAACAACACCCATCATTCCCTCTTGTAATACAAATACTGCCCAGGTAAGGGCTTAAGAATCGTTTGATTCAGGGAACTTAAAACGTTTGGACTCTTTGAATTACAGGAATTTTGTTACCGTAAAATCAAATGCAACTCCTTTTTTGTTTTTGTTCTTTGGATGTCTTGGTTAGTGATCAATAAGATGGCTTTCTACAAACCTCAATGCATTAGTTAAAATGAGCCTTCTCTTTCTAGGCCTATCTAAGGAACTATGGCTACTTGCACATTCCACCGGATAGTAAGGATCAACATTATCGACCTGAGGAAATAGTGGAAGCCCTAAGGTGACCCTTTCATCCATTTTCCCATCTGTAAAGGCTGCCCAGCATGTATTTCTTTATTCTTAATTTATGTTACTAATATGGATCACAGTATTACTCAGTATTTGTATGTTATATTAATTTAGACTAATGCCATAATCTTTTGTCTTACATTTGTATGTCAGAATCTTTCAGAGGGCAACTGACCTGCCCATATCAGGAAAACTAGATTCAGCCACTCTGGCAATGATGGACAAACCTCGTTGTGGTCTAGAGGACTCATTCAGCAACAAATATCTCAAATATCGAGTGATGGGTGGTAATTGTATTCATATTGCAAATTCAGCTTCTGATTGTTATTGTAATGACCCAATAAGCTGTGTTTTAGATTTAGGTTTTTGTGGTCCATAAAAACTTCTAATCAAAATGTTACACCACGTGTGTTTCCCAATTAAACAGGTTACTGGCGTAAGAAGATGCTGACCTACCGCATCTATAATTACACCCCTGATTTGGGACAGGCAAAGACACGCTTGGCCATCCAAACTGCTTTTAGGTACTGGAGTGACGTGTCGCCCTTAAGGTTCAGGGAGGTGCATCGGGGACCAGCAGACATCAAAATCTCCTTTCACAGAAAAGACAAGACATGTCCAGTGCCCTTTGATGGGCGAGGTAGGAGCGTTTCTCTTTTAAATAAAAATGTATGTCCAACTGTAAAATTGGAAGTATCAAAGAAACTGCCAAAGCATCTTTGATCTCCAGGGTTCATAGTTCTCTATTATTATTTTACGAGGATCCCTTCATGAGTTACATATTTCATGTTTACTCATTAGAATTGTTGAACCTTTCTGTATTGCGACACTAAGGATGGTAGATGTAGATTGCCTGCTCTTTTTCAGCAGGTTGATAAGGATTCTTGATTTATCATTAGGACATGTATTGGCCCACGCTGAGGCCCCTGAGTCGGGCGTTGTGCATTTTGATGAAGATGAACTGTGGACAGAAGGGAAGGACTCTGGCCCCAACCTGAGGATTGTAGCAGCCCATGAGATTGGCCACGCTCTCGGCCTGGGCCACTCGCAACACAACAGCGCACTGATGGGACCTGTGTACAATGGATACCGTTCTGACTTCAAGCTACATTCAGATGACATACGAGGCATCCAGGCGTTATATGGTAATGTCAGAATAACATCACAGTGTCACAATATGTGTACATTTTATGCAATATGTTGTAAATCTGTTGCCCCTTTCAGGAAAGCCAGAGAAAAATCCCCCATCCACAAATCCAAGCCAGTCAGTGCCAGATCCTTGCACGGCTACTATGGATGCAGTTATGTTAGGTATATATCAGAATGGCCTTAACATTGAAAGAATAATCATAATAATCCCAATATTTTCCTAAAAGTGCAACATTGTTCGATCACTGTTCACCAAAATAAGACTACAAATATTTTCTGGCCTGCATTTTCTCCCTTTAGGTCCGTTGCATAAGACATTTGTTTTCAGTGGTCAGCATGTGTGGACATTGTCCAGCAGTGGCTACAACACTCCCATCCTGATCTCTGCACTGTGGAAGAACCTGCCAGGGAAACTCAATGCAGCTGTTCACTCTCAGCGGACTGGCAAGTCCTATTTCCTGAAAGGTGAATTAATACAGTCAAGAGTTTCACATAGAGGTGCAACGTACAGTGCTTGACTGGATTTAGTGACAGATGTGTGTACCGACTCACCTCACTATGTTCTAGTAACTATATTCAGTGCCATTAAGGATGTTGTTATTGTAGTGTTTCTTATATACTTGTGTTTTTTCCAAATGCTCTGTCACAGGGGACAAAGTATGGCGATACACAGGCTTCAAACTCGACCATGGCTTCCCCAAACGCTTGATCAATATTCCTGCTAATATCGACTCAGCCTTGTACTTAAATAAGAACAAAAGATTGATCTTTATCAAAGTACGTAATAAAGACAACGTTTACATCCAGTTATTGTGTGCCATATATTATTTTTGTGAATATCTCATCCACTTGCAAGTGAATAATTGACTCCTCGTTTTAGGGCGCTGGATACTGGCAGTGGGATGAAATTGGACCAACAGACTTCAGTTCATACCCCAAACCTATTGGGCAACTCTTCCATGGGACACCCAGCAATCCCGATGCTGCTGTGACATGGACAGATGGTCATATCTACGTGTTTAAAGGCTCCCAGTACTGGCGTGTAAACAAACACCACCAAGTGGAGAAGGCCTATCCTCAAGACACTGGAACACACTGGATGCAATGTGACGACTAGGCCACCAGAGGCCACCAGGATGCCCGATTCAAAACAATAATCTGCATATTAACAGAGAGAGAGATGCTAATTTATTTGGGACCATAGGCGCCGATTCCGTGGGTGCTTCCGGGCCCGAGCACCCACGGAGATGGCCGAGCACCGGGGGAAAATGCACTTGATATTGTTTAGGGATGGCCAGAACGAGGCTTCCCGAAACACCGAGACAATTGAAACAATTGTGCCGAAGCTTCACGAAATGCTCGAAACACTACTCAACAGTAAAGTAATTGTCTTATAGAAGTATTTTCACCTAATGACGACAAGACTCTGTAGTCCCGCGGTAGCGCGTTGGTCTAATAATCTTTAGTAGTTTTGAAGCGTGACATCGAATCCAAGCTTTTGCTTCTTAAGACTTTGCCAAAACTGTGGTTCATTGAATGATTTAGGACCTGTGAGACAATAAACTGATAATGTAGAAAAGAAAATGTATTTTTCGAATGTAGTTTCATGCAAGGATAGAGATCTGGTGGCTCATTAGAGGTCGTTAGACG
>OMOT01055956.1:5391-30059 GCA_900312575.1 Acanthochaenus luetkenii
TGTGTTGCGTAGCCTATAGAAATAAATAAGCCCCAATTTAGGCTACAGGCTAAAGGTTTTTACAGATCATGTAAGCTATATATCGGCTTGGTTTGTTGAAATCCAGTACAAAAGACTGGCTAAACTGCTGAAGAGTGGAAAAACAGGGCGTAGTCTAATATCACCTTCATATTTATCTCTCAATCAATGCAATCAGCTAAATACAAAAATCATGTTTTATATCTATTTCTCAGCATGCAATTCGTCTGGTTTTAATTGCTTGTTCGAACAGCATTTAGCTACAATTAATATTTCGGAGAATATTTTGTGAGTGATTGAAATAAGTAGAATATCTTTCAAACCCAAAGCGAAAATCCTCAATATTAAAATGAGGATCAATATAATGTAATTAATGGCTTTCCCTGTTGCCCTTTGTAGTTGCACCTTCAACAGGAGGAGCTTGAATCTTTGCGGGAGGAAATCAAGCCATTTAGAAGCAGCCATGGAAAACCAAGCTACAGGTAATGCTACAACGCACGCGCGCACACCTACACTCACACACACACGATTTGATTACGGCGCATAATGTACGTTTTGCCAATTATCTATGCATATGAATGTCCAGTTCCCTCGAGAGTGAGTTGGCCATGGTGCGTCAGGAGAGAGAGTCACTGACCCAGCAGCTTCTCAACACCATCAATCACAAGGTGAAGCTGTCTCAGGAGCTGGATGCCTGGCAGGTGAGTCTGGGTGCGATGATATGACATTGTACATCGTCTACTTTAGCAACGCACCTGAAATACCACAGTATATACGAGTAGCACATTTTTTCCATCTGAATTTTTGGGGGTTTTCATTTTGCAGGAGGACATGCGGTTTGTGATCAACCAGCAGGTGCAGCAGAAAGAAGAGGAAAGACAGAGAGAAAAGCAGCAAGAGAAAGAGAAAGAAAAAACAATAGGACTCCAAAGAAGCAAGTCTTTCAGAGTGAGGGGAGAAGGAGGGAAAGGATTCTTCTCTTCTCTGTTTGGGGACAAATAATCAAGAGAGAAAGAACGAAGACGTTTAAAAGAAGAGGGAGAGAGTTTAGTCTTTTACCTTTGCCAGTGAGATTATGCAGTCAGATAATGTACTCTGTAATGTGTATTAGTATGAATAGGTGAACATGTTTACAAACCTCATATTTGAATATATTTAAATATTTTTGTACATATGTATATATATCTATGATCTGTTTTTAGGACTTTATATTTCTACCTGCTGAAAACTTAAAGTGACCGATTTTAGCGTCTCTCACGTGCGATTTGTTCCGTCTATTGTGCCGTTCAGTGGTTACTTTTTCACCACAGTATCTTACAATGCAGTGAGAGCATCCATGTTTGGTAAGAAAGGTTCAAGTGGAAACGGAACCCTTAACCCAAACAGTGTCAGTGCCATGCTGAACTCGTTGAACAACACAGCTGCACAGAATACATGTGAATACATTATGTACCGTTTCCAAAGGAAACAAACAAGATAGAGAAGTCATTAAGTAAATCCTTGGTATCGAAAGAGCTTTGAGTCTCCAGGTCATTTGTTGGACCTTTGAATTAACATGAATGCAGGGCAAACAACTCAGGGCGCGTCCCGAATCATTTCAGGAATCTCCTTTCCTCCCTCAGTATCACTCATCTCCTACCAGAAACTACTTAGAGATTAGGGAAGGGAGGGGTCGAATCAGCTTCCTCTACAGCATCATCTAGAAGACGACAATAGATGTAATGAAAATAATGTTTTTGGTCAATTATGTGCCAAGACATGTCAAGTACATATCTGAGACAACGTCATTTGATTAATCTGCACCCGTCCAACAACCGTGCAGTTTACTTCCTGAAAAAGATACACTTGAGCGTCCTCCTCCAAAAGAGACACGGGGAGGTTCCTGAGCAGCGGCGCCTTTCAGCTCCTCTACTACTGGGATTGCAGCAAACACTGCAGGTCAAACACCAATTTACAGCTTCAGGAGGAAATGAAGACAGAGTAATTTTGGGAATTCTGGGACAAACCCCTGCTCTGCTACTCTGAGCAACCTTAAGAGACAAATGCAAAGAACAGGGAAACAACAAGGTTGATCTTTCAATACACATTCACATTACCAACAGAACTGCCATTCCTACCAGCACTGACCAGTTTAACCATGGTAGAAATAAATAACATCTTTATTAAATTAGGGGGGAAAAAGACAGACACCCTCTCCCACTACGCTATAACACATAAATAATCCATAAGTAACTTTTCATGTCATACAGGACTGAAAATGCCCAGCAGGGTGCACACACACATTTACTCACACACACACAGTTTAACACCAACTATGTACACCACGTTTTCTTACAGACTACCTATAGTACAAAACATAATTTTTTTGTACATATACAGTACAGTATGACTCTCATCCTTTCCATAGTCCAGTAGGCTGTAGGTGATTCTCGCAGATGTTCGATGTCGATTTTCAGTCGCGAACATCCCCAAATGTGTGCAGAGTCTGGGTTCAGCTCAACACGGGGACAGTAAAAGATTGGGAGTTACAGTTGTTGAGTCCCGCAAGCTGTTCCTCAATTCTTCCTGTGTAATCCTATTGTCTTCCAATGAGAAAACATCACCTCCGTTTCGAGAGGTAGGTAGAAAGATAGGATGCGTGGAATCAAGGAAACACTTTGGGATTCAACACCCGTACAATCCACGACGTAGGCGTTTATATAGGCATTTTGCATCCATCGAACAGTCATTAGGAAGTGTTTTAATAACCAAAAGGTCTGTACGAGACTCTGATAAAACCTGGGAACTCTGGACGGATATTGTGACAGTGACGTCCGGGAGGGGTTTGTGGCAGACTATCCCACGTTGACGCCCAGCCCCACCTGCAACTTGTCACCCCGGTGGTTTACAAAGGCACCCATAATCAGGGTGGCGGGGAGCGGAGTCAGACGCTTCTCCAACACGCCTCCTATTATGCACCTACTGTTCACCATACCTGGATAAATATAGACACAAACACACATATATATACACGTAAAAAGAGGTGTCATGCACTTTAAGATTCAATCATGTATGCCGACTACAAAAAAAACAAAACTTTTAGCTGAGAGTTGCAGAAAGAAATAAGCGTTTACCGCGAAAGACCATGTTGGCCTCTGGGAGTTCCATCTGGTACCCGAAGGAGGCAGTGGTCTCCTGCGTCCTGGTACTGGCTTCAAACTCCACCCCAACTTGGATCTGGCGAACGAACGAACACACACACACACACACATTGCAATATGCACCCGATGCAAATAGTATGTTTATCTGCTTGTATTTCCTATACCTGTTTGTTGGCTCGGTGATAGTAGCTAGCATGAGCGCCTCCTTTCCCAGCATTCAGCGTCGCCACCCAGTTTGGTCCTGAATGGGGGTACAGAATAAAAGCAGTAAAAACAGTTACATCAGACAAAGTAGATCAAAAAAATCTACCAGATTCATTCAAACAGATAATGTATGTTGCAAGCAAAGTCACAGACGAAAACGAAACCCCACTTGAGTACTGTCCAGCCAAAGTAAGAATGCCTCCTTCCTCTGCTCGTCCACGATGGTACACCAGCTCCCCTCCTAACACCAGTCCAGAGGACACGCTCTGCAGGAAGTGTGCCACGAGGATCACTGTCCCAAGGGAAACACAGACAGAACACACTGAATCAGGCAGGGGCGGTACTAGAATGTAGTTCTCTGGCACATGCTGAAGAACCCAGACTGAAGAACTGAGTGATGGTTCCCGGTGCTTATGCTGGTTCTCAGCATGACACCGGTCATTCACCTGACTCTCTGAGGACGTCCGGGTTGGCCACTGTCACAGCAGCGGTGAAGTCATTTCCTCTGTACTCAGTTTCAAACTGCCACGTTACAAACTGGGCCTGCTGGGTCTAAGAGAGAATCAACAATAAGGATGGCGATGTTGGCAGCAAACTGTAAATGCCTTGCAAAATCCATTCGTTTTGAGTGACATTGACAGGGATCGAGTCTGGACATTGAACGGCTAGCGTTTAAGAATCACAAATTCACAAGCAAACTTCCTTAGCTCTGATTGAGAGCGATTTCCTCCTATCTGTGCTCATGGGAGGCGGGACTAATTCTGCAGGAAAAGACCCAGTTTCTCTGTTCTGACCCGTTTTATTCATAACTACGCTGCCTTTACCAGACCAGCATGTTAAAGACAGAACCTTAACCTGCCGTTAGTAGGTCGTTACCTTACCTGTGAAGGAACTGAATTTACCTTATTTCCCTACCAGCCTGTCATGTCCAAAATGTAATGGATGCATTTAGTTGATCATCCATCCACTCATCTGTTCATCCATCACCAAATAAATGATTAAATGTGCTTGTGTCTAAAAGTGCACCCGTCTAGAGGCTCAACCAGATACAACAACTAAATATTACACGTCCACTGGTGACTATTGAACCCCCCCCACACACACACTTTAGAATTGCCAGGCTTTTTCAGACAGACGGATTTAAAGAGGGAGACAGACATTAGGATCTCACCTGGAACACAGCCCTGGCTCTTACATGCTCAGTAAGGTTCAGCAGAGAGTGAGCATTCAGGCTACCTGAAGAATCCATCTCACCAATCAATGCGGGGGCGTCCTATAATGTGGCAAAGGGTTACAAACAAATAAACTGTCAAGTCAACGAGGCAGCAGCTCCATCTTGTATGAACCCCCCCATGCTCTAAACACACATGCACATTAACGATGACACGGCGATCAAATCTTTGGTATCTGATGACTTGTGCTTCACCTTGTCCTTGCTGTAATCATCAGACTGCAGGTGTTCCACATGGAACCGATAATAAGATGGACTAACAGCACTGAGGTGGAGAGTGTGACTGACCTGGAAACAAGCGCACACGGCACGTTAAACATCACACACACCCCGTTATAGGATATAAGGGATGTTACACCCTCGTCGTCTACAGCTACTAAGGAAGTGCTGTTTTCATAGAATGACGGTCACCTTGAAGAAGCTGCTCAGAGTTTTATTGACAATCATCTTGACTCCCTCAATCTGCTGAGGAAACACGTCTGGGGAAGTGGGGGAGAAGTGGGGGAGAAGAGGGAGAGAAGAGGGAGTCGGGTCAAACATTCACAACACATTGTTCCACCAGACGAGACATTGGCACTGCTTTAAATGGCGGCTGGTAGCCGTACCCTTGCAGCTCCTGTGCAGTGAATGGAAGCTGCCGGGGTTGGGTAGGCGGCCATCTCTTCTCTCCCAGCGTGCCGGGGCGTCCCAGTGAGCAAGGTGCGCGTCCCAGTGAGAAGGAGCAGGGTTCGGGGAAAAAGGCCAGGTCTGATGGCCCGGACCGGTAGACAAGGCCAGAACACTGCCCATGTGGGCGCAGCGCTTCCTAGGACACACAGGGATGAAGCAGGTGTGATGACGTCATGAAGCCATACGTATTAAGACTTTGAGGTTGAGGAAATACCCTAAGCTTCAGAATACAAACCCAAGCTATATTGGCCAGTTCCATACACTGGTTTCAATTGCAATTCAACCTGAACTACGAGGACGCTTGCGACTACGTGCATCCTACGAGGCTGTCCGGCGGTTTGATGTGCACCTGCAGCAGTTCCGTTAGCTAGCATGACCTTAGCATCGAGGAAACACAAGACATTTAACGCTACGTGCGCTATTTGTTTTTCTACGTACTTCCAACGTGATCAAGAGGCCTTAAGATCCTTAACGATATTGAGAAGAGCACATCCGGAAAACTGCCAGGTGGATATTTTTAAATGATCATCTAATAACAAGCCAAGGCCACTGATGCTCAGATCAACTGATGCTGCATATAAAGCTCCCTCCAGATGTGATGTGCCACCATACAAATATGTCCTCCTAGAAACATGAAGGGGTTTTATGTTTCCTGGCAAAGCCATTTTTCTTTCAAGTTATCTCTCTTTGTGCATCATTCACTAGTACACTAGATTATAACAATAGATGCCGATACCATGTACTCAAATAAATGCTCCAAAATACTGTGATGTTGAAGATCATTGATTTCCCTTTTGTGGAAGTTGCAGTGAAGATCTGCTTCATTTGTATATACAGTATATATATAATACAATGTTTCATCCATAAACAAAAACTTGAGAAGAAGATCTAAAAATCAAAATATTCTTGATTGAACTGAAATATTGACTCTTTAAGACTTAATTATTAATAACCCCAGGAATGTTAGTCTTTTAAATAACTTACCTAACGGCATTACATAATCTAATTTGTATTTATTGTCTGCCACTTGCTTTATTATGGCCAATTGTATTTTATTTATTTGTATTTTACTGTCCATGTTTTGTCCTTATATGTAGACCCATTGATGTCACTTTATATGTATAATATTTAATACTTGTATTCTTACTATATATATTCCCCATCTTTTATGACTCTGGAATTGCTGCTAATGTTTGACTGTTATATATATTTTGCCCTTATTTGTGATCCTTTTAACTATTAACATTTTTATTATTTGTTATTATAAAGTCATAAGAATTCCACTGCTCAGAATGACCTTGTGTTATATTGTGCAATTGATAAATAAGACACTTTGACTTTGATGCCTTCTACATTATTGGTATTTTATTTTATTTCTTTTTTAAATGCTCCAAAATTAGACATTTACATACAATCGACAACTCCAGGATGACATTATAAAAGACCATAACTATGCAGTCTCACCTAACTTTAAAAAGCTACAGATTATTTGTTTCTGTTCCAAAGGAGAAGGGCTTTGAGAGGTTTGGCGTTGCAACTGTGGGGGGAAACGACAGAGCGTTCCTACGATTTGTTTCTCGTCGGATTACTGTAACTGCGACACAACGTTTAACGAACGCTGCCTCCTTGATGCCGCCTCAGGTGAAACGTAGGTCAGCGCCTGAAGCGGGAGAGGAAGGAGAAGAGGATGGGCAGGAGTCCGAAATCAGATTGCCACGCATGCTAACATGCTAACATCCCTATTATGCACTTAGTACGATCTTATCCGTGTTCGTCTGCTACAGCAACGTCAAATGAAAATGGACACGGTCAGATATACACACCTCTCTCCCTTTCGCGCCTAGAACCACGAGGGAGAGCAGATTTGGTGCAACGCTGTGAGTCATCCATTTTGTGAGTCACCCACAGCCACTGGACATGTCTACTCCTCGGACCATACTGTTGGTGGGAGAAGGGAACTTCTCCTTTTCTGCGGCTTTGAGCCAGTTTCCCCCCGAGTCGGAGACCAGCATAACGGCCACTTGCCTCCAGAGTCAGGAGGAGGTACTGCGGCATGGAAGTGCAGCCGCCAACATTAAGATCATCAGGGACTCAGGTCTGTGTCTGTCTGTCTGTCTCTGTGTGTGTGTCTCTGTGTCTGTCTGTGTGTGTGTGTCTCTGTGTCTGTCTGTCTGTGTGTGTGTCTCTGTCTGTCTGTCTGTGTGTGTGTCTCTGTCTGTCTGTGTGTGTGTCTCTGTCTGTCTGTGTGTGTGTCTCTGTCTGTCTGTGTGTGTGTCTCTGTGTCTGTCTGTGTGTGTGTCTGTGTGTATGTCTCTGTCTGTCTGTGTGTATGTCTCTGTGTGTGTGTGTGCGCACTGCCACACTTGTCTGTTTGCATGTTTGCAGTAGGTTTCACTGTGATATTTACTCTTTGGGTGTCTCCTGTATGCTCATCAGGTGGAGAGGTGCTGTTCGGGGTGGACTCCACGAAGCTTGGAGAATGTGCATCTCTGCAGGATCGTGTTTTTGACCGTGTGGTCTTTAACTTTCCTCACTGCGGGCGGAAGAGCGGCGTTAAAAAGAACCGAGAACTTCTGAAGAACTTCTTCCTCAGGTTGGTCAAGTGTGAAGCGAGCGGAGACGGTGATCACCGAGACAAGCTGCGTCTCTAGCACCTTGCCTGCGTTATGTACTAATATCTAATAAAGCTTAAACATGATACATCAGTGTTGACAGTTTTACATCTGTTTTTAAAAATATAATTATGACATGCTTAATTAATGTCCAACAAAATCACAGTTTTAGACAACACACTGAAGACTCGCGGTGGTCTATGCTGTGTATCCAGCTGTGTTCAGGTGCTGGCTGAAGACGGCGAGGTCCACGTCGCCCTGTGCAACGGTCAGGGTGGGACACCGGCGGACCAGCCCAAGAGAGAGTGGCACAACAGCTGGCAGGTTGTTGCCATGGCAGCAGAGGTGCAGCTAATCCTGAGCAATGTCCGCCCTTTTGAGAGCGAGAAATACAAGAGCTACAAGTGTACTGGATACAGGTAAAGCAGTGAAGGTGCGCGTAGATGGGAGACGGCACGTGTGGGTCTGTCTGTGATTGCCTGATGTTGGTTTGTTGTTGTCGCACAGGAGCCAGGATAAGGGTTTTCATTTGGAGAACGCTTTGCTCCACGTGTTCACGCGCAGCCTCCCCTACAGCGCCGCTCAGAGGCTCCGAGTGGAGGAAGCTGTTGGAGGGGAGAGAGTCCGGTACCCTATACCTGCCGAGCTCAGCGATTACGTGTTCAGGTACGCACCAAGAAGCAAGAGACTTTCATGACGTGTGAATTACAAGTCACCATCGCAAGCTAGCTATCATATCAGTGTGTGCTTGCTGTCTTTCCTCTCGTCAGGGAATTCCTCTCTTCGGACTCTGTCCACCCCGTCAGGTTGGTGCAGGACTTTCTGCTCAAAGGACTGGCAGAGAAATGGTCCGTCTCCATGACGACGGGGACCCTTCCCTTCCTCCTCACCTCCAAACAACTGCGGAAGTGCTGCCGTGAGATAGACCGTACATACTGCTACTGGATGCACCTGCTCCACAAGGGCCTCGGCTCCGACGCTCGTACTTCGACGGCACTGCACACAAATACGGACGGACAAAAAGTCGGTCAGTCGGTGTCCTTGGGCAGCCAGAAACACGCAGACACACCAGACAGCCATGCGGACGCACGTGTTACCTCAGACAAAGGGGTCGGGAGCAAAGGAGCCGAGTGCTTGACGTGCTCTCTCGATGTCTGTACGGAGGGGGACAGTGGTCTTTTTGTGCTGCGTCCGTCACTACTTCCTCAGATGGATGCGCTTCTGACTCATAGACCAGAGAGAGAAGAGCGAGAAGAGCTGACGAGCGAAACAGGGAGTCATAGGGAGAAAGTGGGGAATAGCGATAGTGTTGAAGGAAATGAGAATGAGGAGCCTTATGGGAGCCGTAATGGTTTTACTGGGCTGCTATTTGGCGCCAGTGGCCTGGTGTTCAGGGACGTGCCCATCAGCCTTTGGGCCCTGCCTGCCTTTCACGAGCTTCTCCTCAGAGGCGTGTTCCCTGCAGCTTGTAAGCCAATCAAATTGCTTGGTCAAAGCCTGGAAACCCTGCTGGCTCCCTATGGGGTCTCCCTGGTTACAGAGCAGGGATGTCTGTGTCTGATGGCACAGCCAATGGGATTGGTTGGTAAGGTGTTTGCTAGCGATGCAAGCGACAGCATCAGCCGGGTTAGTGTCACTGTGTCCCTTAATTTGGACCTCCTCGCCGTGCTCCTGTTCTCGCTCCCTGACTGGCGGCTGCTGTGGTCACGTGACCCACGCTTCTTAAAACACTTTGCCCTCTGCCAATCCCCGGGGAAACCTTTCCACCCATTTTCCCTGTTCCCCGAGCACTTCAGCTTTGACATCAGCTTCTGGACAGGGCCGGCGTGGGAGGAGAGTAAGTTCCACGCTGCGGTCAGAGAGGCCAGTCACGGCACCGTGGAGCAGGTGAAACTCATCGATACGTTCTCACATCCTGACCTGAGTCAGACCAGTTACTGCTACAGGCTGATCTACCATTCACACACACACGCACTGTCACACACACAAGCCCTCCAATTGCACAGGCACTTGGATTCCTTGCTGTCCTCTCGTTTGCAAGTCACCATCCGGTAGCTTTAACTTGCATTTGTATGCCTGGGAAGAAAAGGGATTTCACTTCCTGTTTCTTCAGAAACAAACAATGACCAATCTAATTGTAACCGATTGTAAAAGTAAGCTATAATCATATGATCTGCAAAACTGTAGTTGAACAATGGTTTGATTTGAATCAACCTACCACAGTTGAGGTGTTATTTACTGTTGTCTTTTGAATGTGATTGTAATTCTGTGTATTTGTGTGTATATTTATTATCATGATACAATAAATCTGCTATTTAACAATAAATGTGTGGCACATAGAAAAGCATGGTAAATTATAATAATCTGTAGTACATACTATGGCACTACCAGAGCACACTGTCACTGTACCATGGACCCTGTTTATGTACCATGGCACATATTACATAATGTTGCATTTTACATATATCGTGGCACATATCTGCCATTTAAACTGCATTCCATATTACTGATCAACCTCAAACCACCAATTTTATGATTTATTGACGGTACTAACCATTTACATATAGGTTGCCACAACATTACATGACATGTCAAACGTAGCACACTTAAAATATGAACTTGAACGAAAAGAAGAAACATGACATCTTCAGGTTTGCAATAGGCCGCGTGCAATACAATATGTACTCATTTAATATATGTACAGTATGTGTATTAAGTGATCCAACCAAAAACTTAGAGGTTTGCAATGAAACCGCTTTGAAATCAGTTATCTCTGACAGTTTGCTGCTGTGATGAGCACATGGTGTGGAAGTTAACTATTCTCCCCTTCATTTTAATCTGTAATCTAACTCGTTCAAATAAGCGTATGAGTTACTGTGCACCAGGCAATATGTGGGAGTTACAGACCCTCAATCCCCTGAAAGATAATAGTGTTTGAAAATGAAATAGACAAGAGCTATGCCATGTCTATGCATTCCAATGTGTGTGTGTGTAGCCTACACTGTATTATATTTGAAAATTAAATTAATATAGAAAAGGAAGTTGAAACTATTGTCTGCGCTCTACTGCCACCTTGTGTCAACTGGGAGGTTTTACTCATAGACCCAATTTGTAGTCAGGAGTGAGGTTTTAGCGACAGGCTGCGGCTGCGGTTCACCCAGCCAACGCCACGGACAGTGGCGGAAATACACGAAGTCCGACTCGGAGCAGCTAGTGGTAAACATGGCGGCGAAGGGGCTTCGGCAGCGAACCAGGCGAGGCAGCAGACAGGACGCAAACAACCTGAACGTCCCCGCCGAAGCTCGGCCAGCAAAAGAGGAAAAAGGCGGCGATGACAGCAAAAGCCCAGAGACCCGGCAAGAGTGAGTATCAGCGAGGAGTAACCTCCGTCCGGTAACTGACAGCCGCACCGGGGGGGAGCTAGCTAGCTACCAATTACCTTCGTTAATACGTCGAGCAAGTTACTTTCATGACAGCACGGTCACATCGATTGATATGTCAGCTGAACAACTCGACAGACAACGTGTTTACAGTAGTTTAAAATGGACACTTTGTTGTGTTTGTGCCTGAATCACTATACTAGTTGTCGAGTGTTTATGGCAAGGTAACGCAGTTGGTTTGATTCATTCATTAACGTTACGTTCTTCCTAGCCGTCTACTGCCAAATGAAGATATGCGAACTTCAACTTAACTGTCACGACTCTGAGGAAAGTTTGACCGTCTGACGATGACGTGTCGTAACAAAACGTAGGAATCTCCCCTGAGCTGCAGCTCGGCTAACTGTAACGCGAACTAACCCGCTAGATCATGGCTTCGTGTTTTTCACGCCGAGCAAGTGCCAAATTGTCCTCTCATGGCAGATCTTTACAAAAAATGGGTATCAATGGAGGAAGTAGAGAAAAGTGGGCTAGTGCCACCCCTGATTATACTGTGCATGATGATGTATTAGACGTGTTTTGGATCATAAAGTGAGACACGGTGTCACCACATGTTTCTTGGCAATGGGATGCACCTTCGTTCAATATCAAATACTTATTCAGCATTTTGTCACTTTTGTCAGCTGGCTGGAGTGAGATTTTCACGTCATGAGCTGCAACTTTTGCGCTTGTCTTCACCATAAATCATTATTTATTCAGCCTAAACATTCACAAACTGATTATTGATAATCATTTATATATTTTGCCTGATCTGCTAATAATTAGCCTATACAGTGCAACTCCTGAGCCATAGTGTTAATTTATGTGATTGTTTTTACTCATGAAACCTCGGTAAGTATGAGTAGCCCTATAATAATAATAATAGTAATAATAATGGATTTTCGGCTTCACATCCACTGCCATGTTTTTATAATGAGAGGAAGACGCTATTTAAAAAAAAAAACTGTTTTTCACATTTGGTTTCAAGCATTTCTTAATACTGAGTTGTAAAAACCCTTAATGTGACTGTCAACACTAAGACTGTTTCACCAAACTTTTAATTTCATGCACAACATGCAACCAAGCTCTCAAAACAATGAAGACATGTCCCGACATTGAATAAGTCAACCAAAACAGTAGATCCTGTCATCTACCTGGTCAGGTAGTCTGTTGCACACTGACCCAGAAAACAGTCAGAACAGCTTCGATGCTGCAGTGAGCCTTTGTGTTCTGTGGATCTTTGGTTCTGATATGCTTTGCCTATTTTACTTGTGCTTGTAAAACAACACAGAGCCTCTTGTTTTACTGTGTACTATACTGAGTTATGCACAATATGAATAATGTGTGTATGTGTGGGGGGGGTGTTTATATGGTGGTTCATATTGACTCATTAAGAAATGCAACTTCTTGATCTTCATTAAGTGATGATTCCATATTATACGGGACAGGCAGGGCCGGACTGGGACAATAATTCAGGCCGGGAGTTATACACCCACCCAGGCCAGTGTACAAGCTGTATTTGACAGGCCATATCTTATGATTAGAATAAGCTTGGTGAGAGTAATGCAATTCCATGTCTACCTGACACCTTAGGCTTCCGTTACATGTTGAAAGGATATCTATTGAGAACACTGTTATTGAGAAAGTGAACGTATAAAGTGTGCCAACTAACCCCATTCTTCCCTACAGAAGAAGACTTTCAAAAGTGTCTGTTATGGTATCGGAATACTAGCCTTTGTATTACATTGTATCGGATAGAAAAAGAAAATCTGTGGTATCGCCCATCCCTAATTTCCACATGTTGTTGCCTACCTGGAAAGCTTCTCTGCCAGTGCGTCATGCCTTCTCTTTGTGAACACGTCACAGTGGGTGCGCTCCTTTTGGAACAGCCGGGTCACCGCCCAAGCAGTGAGGGAGGAGCATAGGCTATCTCTGAAATGGATGGGGGACACATTTGCCGGCGGCAGGAGACGGCAACTTAAACAAATAGTATGATATATCTGTCAGTAAAAAACGGCTCATCAAAGAATTGTATCGTTCATGAACGAACCACCACTATCCTGCACCTCTCCCTCTGAAGCACCAGCACTGGAAGGCCTATTATCTCCACCTCTGCACAGGAAAAAAAGAGCACAACTTAGTTTTCAATTGACTGTACCTTATACTTTATAATAGCAGATCCCACACACTTAACAATTATTTGACTCATATCTCCATGCCTCCACCTTTATAGAAAAAGAGAAAAGCTATTTACATAAACTAGAATTTCTCTTACTGTACTAGAATTGTTGGACTCCAGCATTTTGTCGTTTAATACCTTTTGATGTTGAAACGGATAGCAATAAAAATGGGTATGTTATTAATCGGTATTATGTTTCAATTCCATGCCCTATACAGGTTTTATGACTCATGTTTTTCCTGACTGAAAATAGTTTTCTTGGCAAGTGTATATTTTTGTTTATGTATATGTTTTTTTAAATAGGTCAGTAAGTCGAGGAGGGCAGGTATGGGCCCCAGAAGGTTCAACTGCATTTAAATGCCTGCTCTCTGCACGGTTCTGTGCAGCATTGCTAAGCAACATCTCGGACTGCGATGAGACCTTCAACTACTGGGAGCCTGTAAGTAGTTACTACTTCATCGAAAATCCTAAAGTACAATATGCCTCCATTTCCCCCCTCTTAAGGACTTTGTAATAACTATGTCAGAATAATTTTGCAACATCATTTTATGGCTTGGTAATTTAGAAGTTTCCCCTTTTACTATTCATGTCTCTGTCGTAATGTCCTTTTTGACAGATGCACTACTTGCTGTATGGCACAGGGATGCAAACATGGGAATATTCTCCGTTATACGCCATCAGATCCTACGCTTACCTATGGTTACATGCTCTGCCTGCTTGTTTGCATGCCCATGTACTACAGACCAACAAGGTAACGACACTCTGAAATAGGGCAAACCAACTCTGTCACATGTGAATACACACACACATACACTTGTACGGCATTGAACTGGAAAATGTACAGTCATTTCCGGCCCGTTAAGGATTGTGTTATGATTGCGTTGCAGGTGTTGGTGTTCTACTTTGTACGATGTGTCCTTGCTTTCTTCTGCTGTGTCTGTGAACTCTATTTCTACAAGTGAGTCTACCCTCCTCTTCAATGCGAGGTGTTGTGGTTTTTGGGGGGGAATTCTTATTAATTAATATCTATATATGGTGAGGCATATTGATTTGGTCTGATGATTGCTGTGTTCTGTGATTTAACTGCTTGGTTTGTTTGTATGTGACACAGGGCGGTGTGTAAGAAGTTTGGTCTGCATGTGGGCCGTCTGATGTTGGCATTCCTTGTCTTGAGCACTGGAATGTTCTGCTCGTCCGCAGGTTGGTCAGGTTTATTCAGTTAGTTATTATTCACTTTTGTCTCTGTGTCATCTGGGGGCGGTAGGTAGCCCAGAGGTAGAGAAGCGGGCTTGTAGCCGGAAGGTTGCCAGTTCGAATCCCGAGCCAGACCGGGGGGGGAATCGAGCAAGATGTGAGCTGGCAACCAGAGGGTTGTCGGAGTCAGAATCAGGTGCCAGATCCTGCTGTTGTGCCCTTGAGCAAGGCACTTGACCCATAATCACTCCCCGGGCGCTGTACATGGCTGCGCATGTGTGTGTTTGTGCAACCACTTGTATCTGGGGGTATCCGTGATGGGTTAAATGCAGATAAATAATTTCACTATGTGTGCGGTGCTCTGTGCATGTGTGTGACGATCCGTGAATTTGACAGATGCCAAATGTCCCATGTGAACACTGTCTAACTTCTTTGTGATTGAGCCTTATTTACAACTGAACCTTATTATTCTCAGTCTAACCCTGTCTTCTGAATCAGCACGTTAATCAAAACATTTAGCAAAACGTCCAATTAACATTTCATATTTTAAATACGTTTTTGGTCTGGAAGTTCATTACGTTTCAGTGCAGGGTTGGATAAACAAGGCTGTACTGCATAAAGACGTGACATAGTAGCATGTTTCTGTGAGAGATCCTTATTTACGGATTTGTATCCTCCTCCCTTCCTCTTTCTCCCCAGCATTCCTGCCCTCCTCTTTCTGTATGTATACTACATTGGTTGCCATGACGGGCTGGTTCCAGGACTCGCCGCCATTAGCCATTATGGGCGTGGCTGCTGGTGCCATTGTTGGATGGCCATTCTCTGCTCTGATTGGGTAGGGTCTTAAACTAAATGTCCTTTTGGTGGCAATAACTTTGCCAACCAATTTTTTCAAAAATGACTTGAACTTAATATAGTGCCTTGACTGTTGGTAGGATTCCGATTGCCTTCGACCTACTGGTGTTAAAGAGACAGTGGAAAAGTTTTATTGCCTGGTCAGCTGTTGCTGTGCTGCTGCTACTGGTGAGGATACTCAACTGCATATAAACACTTCACCTTTGGCATGTATTATGGGAAAAATTCATATATATACATGTTTCTCTGCAACGTCAAGCCGAAGTGCGCGCACAGACCTGGGGCGGGAGATTCAATTCAATTCAAAGCAGGAACACAATCAGATATGATCTTTTTCTCCTCTGTTTTTCCATCATATGTAAATAAATTATTGAAGTGTGTTGATTTATGTTCCTAATGCTCACTGTCTTAGTGTTAGTCATTGTACTTTTAGGCACATTTCTCCATGCTTCACAATATGATACCTTGCTTGCTAGTTTAACATGATCATAAATTAAACATGATCTGTAAATTACATAAAACAACAAATATGTAGTACAGATGTAGAAGACTTAGAGCAGTGATGGGCATCACCCGTCATTTATTTTTCATTGACGGTGGAAAGCTATGGTCTGTGTGTGTTACTAATCATTGTCCTCCTCCCTTACTTTCATCTTGCCAAACCCAAGTGTCATTATTTGGTAGTGTCACAACAGTCCGCTGACAGCTAAACACAGGAAAGGATGCAATACTGATCAAATGTTGTGTTTCCAAATAGGACCGCCGTCCATGGCAGTTAGCTAGCGTTACCGTGAAATGCAACATGGCTAGTAGTTTAGCTAAGCTCAGCTAAGTGACACTCTCAGCAAGCCTGATAGCGTGCCAGGTGCTCTATTTTTGTATGTATCTAAGCAAAATGACAGCCAAAAAGATAATATAAGAGTTAGCTAGATAGGCAGTAAGTTACAGTATTGTAGTTGCTGTCAGGTAGCGCCGCTAACATAAAGAGTTGTAAAACTAAATGTAACATGCCTTTGCAGAGATGAAGGATAAACAATAACGCCAAGATAGTAAGCCTTAGGAACATAGTTGAATGTACTTAACATTATATTGCCGTTGGGGAAAATGATCACAGAACAAAGTGAAATGTAGTTTCAGCTTCTCACAGGCAGAGACACTGAGCTCGCGACTTTCCTGCCCCAGGGATACGTGCGCACCACCCAGTTTTTACAAAGAAGAAACTGGTCTATACCCGTACCTCTTTGTTGATCCTATGTGTCTTTCCCAGGTACCCTTGGTAGCGGTGGACTCTTTCTTTTATGGCAAACTGGTCATTGCTCCAGTCAATATCCTACTGTACAATGTCTTCACGCCACATGGCCCCGATCTCTATGGTAACCCACAAGAAAACACACCGTTAATGTTTCATTTTATTATATGTTGGCATTAAAATCACAATAACATACTCTTCTGGTAGTATTCATAAGAATACTTGATTCATACTATACTGGTTCTAGTCACAATACTTGAATGACAGCATGAGTTAGAATATATCATAGATGAAGCCTTAGGACTTCACATATGACACTGTGCATCAGTTCCTCCCACCGAGAAGCTGATGGGCAGAGAGATATGTCAACCAATAATAAGGCTTTCCAAACATAGTGAAATACAATACACACAAATTGTATTGTACTACAGCTTTTTTTTAGCTTTAATACTTGACTAACTTAAATCACAAGAATATATTGAATATTGAAGTGTCAACATTTTGGACAACCCGTTGAAAGAAAACTCCACCCTAAATCACTAAAGAAAAAAACCGCTATTGCTAACTTTGCATTTCTGGCCCATTTTGTGGCTTGGTGGTGCATTTTTCCTCATCCCTGCATATAACTGGCCAAACGTAGACATTTTGTAGATATTTCCAGCGCAGCTACAATGGAGTTTAATTGCAGAAAGATTTTCAGGTATCTGAAACATCAACGGCAAACGTCCGGTTTAGGTGTCAGTCTCTCAGAATGAAAGAGCAAAGGCTTCTTTCTAAACTTACCACTTAGCACCAATCATACAGGGAGAAAAGGAAGGGGTTACACCAAAAAAGTAAATTGCAACAATCACAAATAATAAGTCCTGGAATGCATTGAACATCATAAATTGATGGTACCTACCAGTGTAAGAGTATCTGAGGGTGGAGTTTTCCTTAAGTAGTTACTTCAGCTGTACTGTTATGTTGATTCTCATGTCTTTGTGTTGTTGAATTTGCAGGCACAGAGCCTTGGCATTTCTACTTTCTGAATGGGTTCCTGAACTTCAACCTGGTGTTTGCTCTGGCACTGTTCTCTCTGCCACTCACCGCTCTGATGGAGACACTGTTACACAGGTTCAATGGTGAGGTGTGTGTGTGCGTGCGTGCGTGCGTGTGTGTGCACGCGTGTGCGTTGCCTTTCCTATATTATCACTAGGGAATGGCTAAATGTTGTCACTGATTTTCACGTAGTCCACTTCAGCAATACAGCTCTATATTCACAGTGTGAAGGGCAATGGTAACATTAAACTCACACCCCATTGTTTTGACACTCTCCTGTTTCACTCAGGTTGAATAAACTTTTGTGATCAGCATAAGTGCAGTATGCTATTCCAGGAAGCAGAGTGAATGCTCATATGATGGAATTAATATCTATTTTCTATAGGTGATGGCATGGATTCAGACTAGAAAGCATTTGTAGTTGGTCCATATATAGTAAGAGCCCACAAATACTAGCATTATGAAACGTATAACATGTTAGAATGACGCGACCAATTATATGTCGGTTCATAGTGGAGTGAAAAGATTGGCGTATTGTATGATCCCTTTTTTTAATCATCAACCAACCTCAGAATATCACCATATCCTAAACCCAAACCCCCTTCAGAATTGGTATATGTACAGTATGGCATCATAATTCATGCTATTCTTGCTGTGATTTCATGTGCTTGTGTGCACGTGTCTCTCTGCAGTGCAGAACCTGGGCCGTCCGTACTGGTTGACTCTGTCTCCCATGTATCTGTGGATGTTGGTTTTCTTCACCAGACCTCATAAAGAAGAGCGATTTCTCTTTCCCATCTACCCTCTCATCTGCCTCAGCGGGGCAGTAGCCCTCTCTTCCCTACAGGTGTGTTTTGCCATATACCATCATTGGCCTTGAAACCAAAACGTCTTAACATCAGTTATCTGTGTTGGTGGGTTTGATACGTTTGTACAAAAGCCATTTTTAGTCACACCTTTACATGTTGTCTCCGTTTTTACAGTCTTGTCTTGATACATTTCCTTTCCTGCAGAAGTGCTACCACTTCCTGTTCCAGCGGTACCGTTTGGAGCACTACACTGTCTCCTCCAACTGGTTGGCCCTAAGCTCGCTGCTGGTCTTCACACTGCTGTCATTATCTCGCTCGGTTGCCCTGTTCAGAGGTGTGTGCATATACACACAGACACTATTCTACTTACTAGCAATTCCAGGCATTATGGCAGAAGTGACAGTTCCAGATGCAGCAGTGGGATCAAATGTGTTTTCTCTGTTGTCTGCAGGCTACCACGCCCCTCTGGACCTGTACTCAGAGTTTCACCGCATCGCCAAGGATCCTACTCTCCACGCGGTCCCTGAAGGAAGGACTGTTAGTGTGTGTGTGGGCAAGGAGTGGTACCGCTTCCCTAGCAGCTTCCTCCTGCCGAACAAGTCAGTATCCAGGGTTCTTACACAGGTCTGGAAAAGTCTGGAAAATGTATTTTGTCAGAAAAGTGTGAGAAATGAGCAGGATCCCTGAATATAGATGCTGCCTCTATTGGATGAGGCTCTCAACTTGGCTGTATGAACGATTACAAACATCTCCAACCCAAGGTTCCATGTCATGACAAATACAAAAGTGTACCGTACTTAATTAGTGTAGTTCTGCAGGTATACCCCTACTCGTCTGTGTTGTCTGTTTATGTTGGATTGTGCACCGTCACTTGCTGATAGTAACTCTTCCTCATATCCAGCTGGCAGCTGCAGTTCATCCAGTCGGAGTTCAAAGGGCAGCTGCCTCAGCCATACGCCTCCGGTCCAGCGGCTACTCGGATCATCCCAGCCAATACGAACGACCAGAACCTGGAAGAGCCAACCAGATATGTGAGTCACTCAGACATCTGGCTGATCAGTTATCTTAGATGTGGACGCATGGGTACTGTAGTTTATAGCGGTTGGACTGTAATTTCCGGATGTTTGTTCGGCGGATGTGTTGCAGGTGGATTTACGGCAGTGCCACTACCTAGTAGACCTAGACACAGATAATGAGACGCCTCTTGAACCATGCTATTCAGCCAACAAAGAGGACTGGAACGTCGTCGCCTTTAAACCTTTCCTTCAGGCATCCAGGTATTTTCTCAAAAGCATATTTAACACACAAATGAAAATACAGGGCTTCCAAAGATCTTGAAAATGTGTGGAAAAAACATTTGAAAGGTTTTTGACTGTGGATGGAGGGCCTTGCATCAGTGTGCATAACAAGACAAAACTAAATCCACTGTAGCTTGTAGGAAATTGTGTTTCAAATCTGATCATTGGGGCAGCTGTAGCTCAGGAGGTAGAGTTCCCGCCCAACAACCGCAAGGTTGAAGGTTCGAGTCCAGCTCCTCCTGGGGAAAATCTGTTGTAGTGTCCTCGAGCAAGATACCTAACCCCAAATTGCTCGAGTTGAGCAGGTTGGAGCCTTGCATGGCTGCCTCCGCCAACGGTATGATATGTAAGTCGCTTTGGATAAAAGCGTCTGCTAAATGCCGTAATGTAATGTAATGATAATTCAGCTCTCTATCATACTACCATTGAAATACCACTCAATATAATAAATCCTGTATGATATTTCTATGATCTGGGGCAGTCCACTCAATGTTTGTGAACATGAGCAACACTTTTTCAAAGCCAGAATTGATGACATCTTATTTTCTACATATACAAGCTTAAAATACACTTTTATAAAAGCTTATTCCGTTTTATTTATTTATATTATTTCTCTCTCAGGTCATCTCCTCTCTTCAGAGCATTCTTCATTCCATTTCTATCAGACCAGCATACCAACTACAGTCGCTACGTTATCTTGAAACCACGGCGCCAAAAGCAGCCTCGCAAGCGGACACATGCCTGACCTTTAACCCTCAACCTGACCTTAAGTTCTGAGTCCTAAGAACAGAAAATCCGTCACTTCCCTTCAACACATCTTGTATTCCTGTGTGTGTTTTTAAGTATTTGTCTCATTTTGAAATAGTTGAATGTATCAGACTCTTTAAGGACATCATGTCTGCTGCTGGGCGTGTGCATGTGTGTGTGTGTGTGTGTGTGTGTGTGTGTGCGTGTGTAAAGAGAAAGTTGTGCGTTCGGCAGGTATCTGCAGGGCCTGTATATCAAACATTATCTGAATTATTTTCGTGCGTGTGTATATAATGAATATCTGAATACACTACAAGATTTGGACCATAGTTAGCCCAGGATAGGCATGTAAAAGAGTGATGCAAGGATTTCCATTTCCATTTCCATACTAAACTTCAAAATGGGGCCTGGATTGAAAATGATTGTTTAGTCAAATAAATCTTGTAGTGTTCATTCGCCTGTACTTGAATGGTATCTTATTGTGTGCTCTATTGGGGATGGATGGTGGAGATGAATGAAAGTGTGGGTGCATGACTAATTTAACTTGAAATGTTAATAAAGACATGATGGACTATGAATACAATCCTGTCTTCTTCTCTCTTCTTCTTTTTTTTTTACTGAGCGGGAAAATCTCTGACAAATGTCTCCACCACACACTGACAGAGTAGTATTAATTTCCATCCCTTTTTATTGGAGGTTTCCTTATGTAACAAACATACAAACCACTCTCACTTACAGGAGAGATGTCAGTGGAACAAGGCATTATACATTCTGAATAAATAATAGTAATGATGCTTTCTCATTCTCTTTGATATCATGCCATTGCTGCGGTCGGGCTGCAGGCACAGTTGATCGTATGAGCTCCTTTCCACTTGCTAACCGTCTTGTTGGACGGTCTTTTGATTAGCTCAAGCGGCTCCAGGCTGAAGGCCATTGGTAAACGAGGGAGCGAGGCGATCAGTGAAATTCAACTATTTCTGGACAACTTGCAACTTAAGTCCATGTCAAAACACACCTGCAGGTTTTTGTTACAGTAAGAGTTTTTCATTATTTTTGCTCCCTTATCAAGTGGCATTAAATCCGGTAATTCAGGTAAACACTAGGTTGACTGGATAAACGGCGTCTTCAGGCACAGCAAGGCAAGTAAGGGTCCAAGACCTCACAGTGATCCCATCAAGCAAGGGCAGCATAACCAGGCCATGCAAACAGGCGGACACACACACACAGTCATACTCATAGTCATATCTAAGACACTCCGTGCAGTTACTTTAGCGAAGGTGGTCATTTCGTTTTTGTCTAGAAATTATATTGATCCACAATCGCACATTATAGGGGCGGATCAGTAGGTTTCTCTGTTGACCCATTCTTCTTCATTGAAGTATCTCCTGCTACCGTCAAGACTCAGGTCGTTCCTATAGCAATCCATATTTGCTTGGTAGGATTTGCGGTTTCCGTAAGATCCCAGGCTAGTTTGGTAAGTGTCTTCGTTGCCGTTGGTGATGTATGTCTGATAGAGGTCAGCCTTCACGGTCTGACCTCCTGGCCCCAGTCTGGGATCATAGAGGTCACTCCCTCCCAGACTACCCTCATACTGGTCCCCGTAGCCGTTGCTGCCGTAGTGCTCGCTCTTTGTTTTACGACGACCCAGGCTCCTGTCGCACAGCTCTCGGTGCCCGGCGCGGCCCAGACTGGTGTCGTACAAGTCCCTCTTTCCTGAGCGACTCAAGCTGGTGTCGTAGAAGTCGCGGGTGCCACGGCGCCCGAGGCTGAGGTCGTTGAGGTCAAAGTTGAGGAAGCAGCTCTCTGTGCTGGCAAGCGTCACGAAGCCGCTCTCCGTGTCCCGACCACCCAGATTGTCATAATCTCCGGTTGGCGTGTCAGGAGAGGAGCATAAGAAAGAGGTGTTTTTGGTGTGTGGGCGCGTTGCAGCCAGGTCATCGTCCTTCTGGGAGCGAATGACGTTGTAGACATCGGTCGACGTGGGACTGGGGCAGAGGCCCGGGTCTGTCTGGCACACTTCTGATTTCTGCTGTTTCCTCCTCCTATAACCACACACACACACACAGAAACATAGTACGTAACCTCAAACGTCAACAAAGAACACATTAGATTTTAACCAGAGTATGTGTCATATAGGCGGCCATTTTCATGTGTACCGTTGGGTTAACTTCCGTATAAAACAACTTGCAGCAAGTCGCTGTAGTTCTTTCTGTCTTTAATGGTATTTGTTAGCTTGTTTGTTCCCTATTGGATCCTCACCGTCTGGCGAGCAGTTTGAAGCAGCAGACTCCAGTCACTGTCAGCAACAGCAGTAGCAGGGGTATGGTGGGAAGGATTATGTAAATCAAATTTAGAGCTAAAAGGCAGACGCACACAACAGAGATCTGGCATTAGTGACTGTAATGTTGGCATTCGGATGAGACGGCATTAGATTAGTGAGTATAGACTCTCTTCCCTTTCAGAAGAGGCTGAGGTTTGTGATTATAGATCAGCCAACCTGTGCTTCTGTCCCGGTTGTGGTCAGTTGGATTCCGTGGTAGCACAGACGTAGGAAGGGAATCTGTAATCAAATGCATCAGTGACGTTCAACTGTATATTAAGTGCGCTCACTGTCAAGCTATTAGAAATGTCTACTAAATCGTGTGTTTAATCAATCATACTGCACACACTCTCTACCTGTCTGGGTGGAGTTGGGAGAAGGAGAGGGGTCCAGTGGCTTCTCTGCAAAGGAATCGCACATCCAACACGAACATCAAATGTACAATGTTCAAAAATAACAAATAAAAAAATCTCCAGGAAATTCGGAGTGAAAAGAGCATTGAAAGTGTGTGCGTGGTACCTGCAGTGTATTTGCAGATGAAGTTGTTCTTGGTTTCACAATTGTCGTCGTTCCACTGGAACATGTAGAGCCCCCCCAGATCAGGGGGCGCGGACGGTTGGTGATACATCACCACACACACCTCATACCCGCAGGATGGCTCATCCCAGTGCCAGTTCCTACACACACACACACAACATCAGTGACGGCTCCAACTCTCAGACACACATTGCTCATCATACAACACCTACTGAAAATCAACCAACACAGGACCTACTGACATTTCACTTCGCTTTCACTGACATGCTCTCTTACATATCATCTCATCGTCATTGAATTGCAATCACCACTCTAAAATTCTCAGTGTTTTAGACGTAATACACATCTGGCCCTGAGTGTCGAACCCTCGTCTCACTGGGTTCTCCACATGTTGGCTTGTCACCCCTTAAAACGAAGCGATGCCTACTTGCGACCCGCATCACAGGCTGCCTAGAGGCTGAAAACAATTCTGTATTTCACAAGAAAAAAAGCTATAATTAGAGAAAAATCTGAAAAAGTAATATAATGCTATCCCATCAATCATCTCGTGCCCCCCCCCAATGATCTGGTGACCACCTGGGGTGGGGGGGGGGTCCCGATCCCCATCCCCAGTCTGAGAACCGCTGCACTAGACGGTGCTCACCTGAATGTAGACTTGCTACCATCCAGCCAGTAGTACTGTGAGGCGCAATCGGTGCTGCTATCGTGGTCTCCATGGTTACGGCGGAGACCAATCCAGAAGTCTCCATCAGATGGGCGGAGCTCTGTGATGAGCTGCTTGACGATCTTCTGTTCGGATGCCGACTCCACGCTCAGCAGCTCCCCTCCATCCCGTCGGCAGGCGAGCTCCGCCTCTCTGAAGTTCATCCGTCGCCGGGGCTCCGAGAAATAGGCCAGCTTGTAGCACGGTCTTCCTTTTCCAACCCTGCACACACGTTGACCTGCGCACATACATGTACACTGATAACATAGGCCAGAAGTCCACTGACAGTTTTCTCAATGTCTTCCCTTGTAATATCACAAGTATCAGCTACGTCGACATTAGAGCCTGGAATACAACGAATCACAGTGTCTGTGCCCTGAGCGTTACTGGGAGAATCATGGGATTAATGTTGCTGCAAGTACAGAGATGGAGTCAATTCACTGTATTTT
>OMOT01055956.1:41639-62727 GCA_900312575.1 Acanthochaenus luetkenii
GGGGGGGGGGAGAGAGTGAGAGAGAGAAAGAAAGAAAACAAAGAGATAGATTGCTGTTTAGGACTTACTGTCATGGCTACATATAGGAGTGGCTCCACTCCACTTCCCATTTGGCAGGCAGACACGCTTGCTTGAGCCACGCAGTCTGTGTCCAGAATAGCACTCATATCTGGTCTCGTTGTTCACATAGTACTTCTCCTGAGGGGGGAGGACATTTCCATACTCCATAACGTTGGGATCAGGGCATTCAACCACTGCAAAACCAAATAAAAAGGATTTGAGTTATCATGTAGATTAAACGCTCACGGTGGGTAGCATAATAATAATAATAATAATAATAATAATAAATGTTATCTATATAGCACCTTTAGAAACATTGTTACAAAGTGCGTAGAGTACAAAGAAAAAGAAAGAAAAATAAACATCGTTCTAAAAAAGCCTCTTCATAAAAATGTGTTTTGAGGACAGACTTAAAAGAAGAAACTGAGATTCTTACTCCCCCATCTCATCATATCAGGGCAGGTTGGCACTTACTCTTGCATTTCTGAGGTGAATGTCTTTTGGGCAATGGTCTCCAGGTGCTACTGAGCTGGCACAGGCGTAACATAGTGGGGTATGGGTAGTAACCCTCAGGACAGTGGTAGATCAACATGCTGCCACTCTTCAACTTATTGGTCAGTGTGTAATGACCCCCTTCGATTTGCATATTCTGCTCTGTGCAATCACACTGAACACCAGCACCTGAAATAAATAAAGACAGAAGACAAATCATTTTTATGTTCTGTATTCCATCTATGTTGCTGCATTGATGGAGGCAAATGTGCACGTGCACTCAAGATATTAGTTGCATATCTACAGTGAACTGTACTATTCCTATTTAGGATCTCTCAAGATTGCACTATGAGCAGCACATTATGCGAACGTGAAAGTATTTGACATACAGTGCTGCTGGACAGCTGTCAAATACTAGCCTCAGCTAAACTTAAAAACAAACGTGTGATTTATTAGTTCAAGCGCATTAGTGACACGTTTCTATTGGCCGCAGTAGATTTATTACTCAAACTTCCTCAGTCTTTCAAACACAGTCAGCCTAGATGATCACTTTTTAAAATCTGGATGGACAATCTCAAGTTGAACTGCTCCAAACAGAAATTGCCTCATGACCATATGCCTTATTCTTATTACAAACAATCGTTAAAGCTATATTGTCCCATTACGCATGATTGAAATTATATTGTAAATTATCCAAAAATAATGTCAGAATGCACAGTGACAAAAACTCAACATGGTCTAAGTGCAATAAATACAATACAGATATTTTTTGCAAAAAACAGGCAAGGAAGCCCTGCTTCTTCAGGACAATGTGACAACTCAAAAATTATATTACATATAAGAATAAAAGCAATATCTAAATGTCCTTTATCTGTTAATGAAAAGGAGCTCACCCATACACAGGAGACATACAAGTACAGCAAACCAACTCCAGTGGACAGAAAACCCCATGCTGAAACTGAAATTGAGGAACAATCTAATAGTGAGACAATCTTGCGAAAGTTGGACCTTTATTTCAAAGGGAACAGGGACGTTCAGAACGAGGGGAAGGAGAAACTAAGACCAGCCTGTCACTCATTAACTTCATGACAAATAGAAGGAGGTCAATAGCGTCATACAAAACATTCCAACATAAACAATTAACCCAAAATGAATATGCTGTGTAATACCAGTGAAACTAAAATAACTAATAACTAATAAATTAGTAGAACACTAATAATTCAATAAGAACTTCATCTCACTCTTAAAAGTCATACAATGTGCAAAACAATTTTTCTGGGTTTAACATTTGGACCTCGAGAAAGACATGTGGATCATTTCAATAAAACACCTCAATGACTTCCCTGTGGTGCCTTTGGTCATCTGTTCAGGGGATCATTTTGACTCCTTTTTAGTTTGATCTGGGGTTTCCGCTCATGTGTACACACACGGTCACATGTCGGATGAAATAACAGAGCGACTGTGAAAACAAGACAAAGTACACTTGCTTCATCATTTCCCAAAACCTGCACCAGTTTTGATCATCGCATATTGACCCGGTGATTCAATGATTCATTGAAGTGCTTCTTCAAATCAGACTGAGAACTGACTGGTCTGCCTGTGGTTTACCCTTCAGTGATGTATATGAAACCATAAACTCTAATCTACTGGCTGGAAATATTGTAAATACAGTATTTTATTTTTTTACTTTGCTCAATTAATCAGCAGACAATTAACTTTTCAGCTAATTGCCTACCATGTATGATCTATCAAAGAATACATTCACTATTTTGGACCTTACTGTCTACCATGAACCTGACACATAGAGACAATAATGTCACTGATCGGTTCAGTATTGTGTTTGCTACAGATTTCCTGCAGGCTCTCTGGGCTACAGTAGAAGTCAATTGGGCAATCGTAAATGCTTTGGAACAACTACGATAAATGTGCTTTTCCGAGACGGGAAGCCCAGGGTGTATTCTTACAGGTCTCAGTATGCTCTCCGGTGAAATGTATCGCAATCCAACATTTTTTGGCTTGGACATAAAAGTGCCAGGGGGGCGCTTGTTTTCTCAGCTCCTGCGGAGGAGGTCGGGGGTGGGGTCTGTTTACAAAACTGTATCTAGGTGAGCAGTCAATATTCTGATTTACAACGTTTTGAAGACGGGATGAGTACGCACATAGAAAAATGCACACAGATACGCACACACACACGCACAGTGTGTGATTTGAAGGCCCTCTAGTGTGTGTACCTTCCTGGGCTTGAAGCTAAATTTAATCAATATTGTTCTGCACTGATATAAATGATGTCCTCAGTCCGCTTCTATTATATTTGTAAAGTTTGAATATAGTTATCATCCCTCCAATGCTTCCAAACAATGCAAATGTAATTAAGAATTTCACAGAAGGTAAATAATCTTCATCCACATCTGGGCGTTTTATCCCCCACAAGGTGTTTTCCATTAATAAACTCCATGGATCACCAGACCAGGTTTTTATTAAAGAAGGGCTGAGTGGCAGAGGGAGAGCGAAGGGGCAGGCTTAGAGACTGGCTCACTGGTGGCTGGGGAGTCGGTTGGCCTTGCTTGGGAAACATGCACCATGTTCTGCTTCAATGTAGAAAATACAGCAAGGAATGAAGGCTGCTGTGTACTGATCTGGCTGAGCTTGGTTTAACTACATCCTTCCAAAACTCTATTAGACGTGCATGACTGGAGAATTACAATGAGGGTCCTTGATTTCCTGCACAAAACTGACCTTTACCTGAGGGTGTCAGAGAGGACCAACCTATCTATTGTTTCTATTTCCCGGTGTGATTTAGAAAATCAAACAACACCGGTTTATACAGAAAGTAGGTCTTGGAAAAGTCAGGAAGGGATTTCTTTTTTTTTTTTTTAAAGCTGAGATGTAATTCTAAAATTCAAAACAGCTGTCAGTTGAATGCTGCTTGGCCTTTCTGGTGCTAACAAAGGTTGATTGGTCGATTACAGTCAGAACTGTGGAGGGCATCCATGCATCTCGTCTGCTGAAACCCAAGAAGGAAAAAGGAGAGGAAGAAGTAGTCGTAATAATACACAGTGGAGATGCTGTCAGTGTTGATGGCGCCACAGTGGACAGATGTCATCCACATGTACGCCAGATGAGAATTGAAATGAAATGAAGATGCCCTGTCTAAAAAATCCCTACAACACATAAGGTGGTGACAGCATTATCACTATGCGAAGAATAATCTGTATTCTGAATGTATTAATTTGATGTAGGAAATATAGGGGAAAGGGAAATAATTGAATCAAGGATGAGACAGGCCGGAGAACAGTAACAGTTTAGATTACAGTAAAGATCATTTTGAAGCTTGCAGAAAATGGAATTAAATATAGGAATTTTTCTTTATTTATGTGAGACGGGATTATTAGAGACTGTAACCTAGAACGGAAAGTGGGATTAGTACAATTGTATAACAGTAGGAGGCGATAAAGTAACATATTGGATGCCAACCGCTGTTTTAATAGAAGAAGAAGGAGAAGAAGAACGTGATTATTTTGTCTGTCCTCAATACACACTAGAAAGACAAAAGACAAAGACTACAAGAAGACCTGGAATTAAGAACACAGGCTCGGGAAACTTTTTTCGCACAGTTCTGTTAGTACCGTAGCCTATGGACTAATATTTGGAAAATATAATTGTCTAATTCGTTCAACAAACAGTTGGTGGCGGTAATGCTCTGGCACGGGTCGGTAGTTACCAAAGAAACAAGAAGAAGAAGAAGAAAAAACAAGGAAAAAATAGGAACGACGCGCCAAATTCGTACAGACATCAACTTCGCTGCAGCCGTTTGCCTGCTAACTGTCGGAAGTGAAGCTTCTCGGTTGTCTCGTCGTTTGCCTGTAAGTTACCAACACGCCGCTCTTCGAGGAAGTCAGCGCAGGTAAACCGCCGATTCAACAACTGTTTGCCGGTCACTGCCTAATGTTTACATGACGTTCATTCGGGTTCATTTAGCTTAATTTAGTGCGTCTTCGTGTCATTTACCAACGTAGTGCTTCCCGCCCGCATAACGTAACTTTATGCGAGGGATTCGACACGTCAAAATAGCTATTTGACCGATATAACGTGAATGTTATATATATATATTTGTCGAAACACTCATTGTTTTCAGGTTTGGAGTGTGTGTGGCCATGGGCGTAGATTACTGGTAGCTACTGGTAGTGTGACGTAACGTTAATTGCCACTTTTTTAAACATGATATTTGGCAATATCACTTGAACTAAACAACTTAACCTAACGTTACGTCCAAACGAGCGTCTTCTAGGACCATGTGGATTATGTGGCTGCCTGTCGAGTCTGTAGGTACACAGCTTCCTACTACGACGCGCTCGTTATATGCAGCAGTAACAGTTATATATAATGGCGGCTTTGGTCCTGAGTGTTGTTCATAAAGGAATTCAGTCAGTACGTTTCTCCAAAACGACACGATGCACTTAAAAAAGTGTTTAACTGCATTTCGAACTTGATGAAACAGGGTCACAAACTGCGGAACAACATTGCCATCTAGTGGTTCGTTGCAGTATTCAGTAAAAACACGTGCATGGGTCAAAATAAGTGTGAATTTGCATTACCTGTCAATTTGTTAGTCTACAATTTAGTTAGAGACCTCAGACATGTCTGAAAAACATTCAGATCTACATTTCATTAGGATATGGATGACTTTGAAATATAGGTCAGTTGGATATCACACACAAAAATGAAGAAAAACAAATGACAAAATAAAGAAAATGCCCTTGATACAGATGCATCCTGTAAGATCTCCTTTAATGTTTATCAACTATAGTTTCAAGTTGAGTGTAATACAGTGTTTGTATATTTTATGTGCAAAACGCACAATTTGGTGGCCGTAAAGGCAAAATTATTTATACCTGCCAAGCGCTTTTACAAATACAGCCCCAAAACATATGGCTAAATAATGATGATACTAATAACCATCAAATATTGGGTTCTAGCAGTAAAACTATTCATATTAGAGGTGCCAGAAGTTAAGCCAAATGTTGTAAAAGTGCAGGAAATTGCATGTAGTGACCAATGTTTTTTTCTGGAGGACGTCCTCCGGACCATGTCACTATCACTTCCGAAATTGAATCTACGCCCTTGTGTGTGTGGCTGATGTAGACTGTATGTCTCTGTAGCATGGCGGTGCCTTTCGTGCAGGACTGGGACCTCGTCCAGACTCTGGGAGAAGGAGCCTATGGAGAGTATGGTTCCTTGTCGTTTTTATTTCCAGCATTCACTTTGCCATTTGTAATCCCATCGCATGTCTGACTGGTGTCATTCAGTCAATGTTCTCACATCATGGCACTAAACCTCCTCCGTCACTCCTCTTCTCCACTCATCTTGAGGTAGTTTGCACGCGCTGAAGTCAAACATTCACTTGCTATGTTAACCCAAGAATAAAGAAAAGGCTGAAAAGATCATATGGTGTTAAAGCTGGGGTAGGCAACTTTGGAGGAATTAGCAAGGATTTGAAAGTATACAAAAACAAATCTCCCCGCTCCCTCTCTGCTCCTTCCGTCCCCTAACTCCTCCCTCCGAGGCTCAGGCGCATGTTTGTCAACTGAGAGGGGCAAACGTCTCTCTGCAGTTTGCAGTGTGGTCTGGACTAGACTGAGCTATGTGCGTGTGTGATTGACGGGCAGGTAGGGGCGCCTCTGTGCAGAGAGCTGTCCTGATTGGTTGTTTAGATTCAGGCACGGCTGATTGGGACAGTCACGGAGACAGACTTTTCTTCTCTACGAGTATGAGCATTTGGTTTATTGATAGCTGTCAGGATATAAAGAGAATTTCACCAAATATTAACAAAATGTTTCTAAAAATGTTGCCTACCCCATCTTCAAGTCTGATTTGTTTGACATTTGAGAAAGCATCACCAATCTCCCAACCCATCATCACCTGCCTCCTCTAATCAGAGCCTTTATTCATTCTCTAATTTCTCTCTTCAGTTCTTTTCCTCCTCACTTTCCTTAAATTCATTCTCTAACCTGTCATGTTCCCCCCTCTCTCTCCCTCTTTCTTCTTCTTTTTCTTTTATAGCAGCAACTAACATTTAAGGTTCATTCTGCCAACTACTATACCAGAGTGTACAGATTCGAGACATGGGTTAAATTCTATAAACTAAACCTGCATGTAAAAGAAAACTAAGAGCCCTGCATACTTTCCGCTCTGTCTTTCCCTGCTCAGAGTGAGGTTGCTGGTTAACAGACAAACTGAGGAGGCGGTAGCAGTGAAGGTAATAGATACCTCTCAGGCTAAGGAGTGCGCTGACAATGTCAAGAAGGAAGTCTGCATCCATAAGGTAGGTCAGTTGCCTTGGTATAGTTGGTATGGGCTGAACTGTAAAGGTGTTATACAGGTTTTCAAGGATCCTGTCTTATGTAATCTGATACATTACTGATCCCTATAGGGATATTTTGTTTTCGCTTGCCCACCTCCACAGGGAGGTCGGAGGTCAGATGTCAACTTTAATTGTATAGCCCTTAATCACAGTTACAATCTCAAAGGGCTTCACAACATCCACATTTTGAAACCATAAATGAAAACGACACCCTCCAAATAGAGTTGCTCCAGTATCGGAAACTCCTACACAGCAACACCTGCGGTGCAAGTGGAGAGTGTAACGTTAGTCAGAGCTGGAAAAATGTCAGCAATATTTTCCACTGGAAAACCGCACCTGTAAAACGGCGAGGTGTGCAGGCTTTAGTTTCGAGGAGTGGCACTAGTGTTGCCAAGAACCTGCCATTCTTGAAATTGTGAGCAATACTAAGTTGCTACTGCAATGAGTAGCCTACTGGTTTGAACTTCTTTTTTGTAGCTGCTGCTCTTGTTTTACACTGTAATTGTAATTGTTGTTTATTTTGAATGTTTAGTTTTTAAGTTGATGTTGCGCTACTGTTTTATACGGTTACTGTACTGTCTTATTTTACTAAATCGGTCATTATGCGAGTTCAGTTATCGGAGTCGGTATAGGGAAGGAAAACATTGTATCGGAACACCTCCAAACATAGATCTTCAACGAGAACAAAAAAACTCCTCAATTAGACACACAGGCTCAAACCTGCGGGTCACCCCGCTGCCCATTCATAATGTGGGAGTCCAGAGCTTTGGTTTTTGAAATATTGGAAGCAGAAATTGTATTGTGATGCCAGTCAGGGTCAGAAATACTTCTTATTTTAAAGCCATACTGTGTCAAGTGTCTCAATCAATTCAGTTGAATAATATAGACTGGCACCACTTTTCTGATTGACTGAACATAGTTGGTTTTTTAACCATTATTTAACCGTGTAAGTTGAGTAACAACATAGTTCTCTTTCATAACCAGGACTCTGTGTTAAGTGAATCTTTGTGTGTATACTGTGTAACATTTAGTACTGTTCAGTAGATTCTCACCCACCCCAACATCGTGCGTTTTTTTGGCCATCGGAAAGAGGGACCAACTGTTTATCTCTTCCTGGAGTACTGCACTGGAGGAGAGCTGTTCGACCGGATAGGTGAGACAGACGGGGCTGGGGACCAATCACAGGGCTGCTTTCTAGCAAGGTTTGACCGATATGGATTTTGTCTTACTCATGTTTCTCTCCATCTTAGAGCCTGATGTTGGGATGGCAGAGAAAGAAGCTCATAGGTTTTTCCAGCAACTAATAGCGGCTGTGGTGAGTGAAGCAAATGAGTCTGTCTGTTGGTCTGGTCTCCATCCAATTTTCTGGTCTCTTTAATTCCTTAATTGTGCCTCCTACAGGAGTACCTCCACAGTATTGGTATCACCCACAGAGACATAAAGCCAGAGAACATATTGTTGGATGAGAAAGGTAAAGGACGATGATGTGCATGAGGCCACTGGAGGAATAACGGTAGTTAATAGTTTGAATTCAATATACTTGATGACCGTCACTGCTGTTAATCCTTACCTCAGATAACCTGAAGCTGTCAGATTTTGGCCTAGCGACCATGTTTCGTCACAAAGGGCGAGAGCGTCTCCTGACCAGACTCTGTGGAACGCTTCCCTATGTGGCACCAGAACTTCTCGGCCAAACGGAGTTCAAAGCCCAGCCTGCGGATGTATGGGCCTGTGGAATAGTCCTCACTGCCATGCTTGCTGGAGGTAGGATGTGTTTACACTTGCTTCTATGCACTGATTGTGGTGGTGAACTAAAAGTTGCTGGGATCACTTACTGTGGCCAAATGCTTCTACAACCTACTGCTTAGTCTTTATTTCAGTGTACTGATTTTGAAACTCGTGGAGGTAGAAAAAGTTCACGAAATTCAGTGTGTTTCAAATGTCGGGATGTCAAGTATTTATCAGAATAGTAAACCTATTACACGACCAAATCAGCCTATTGTGGAGAACATACAAAAAGTTGATGGCAGACAAGGGTCAGCATGCACTGAATGTAGTGAGCAATTGGCCAGGGTATCCCAGTCTTCCTGTATTTTTCTAAAAACTGATGATAACACTTCCTCTTTGTGCTACACATATAGTTGTAGTAAAACAAATAAAAAATAAACATGGTTGCAGTACTACGAATAGAATGTTGAGGATGACTAAGAATTGTGTCCCATTTTTGTTTTAAGTTTTTACAAAGTGGCAGTTTTGTTGCATATATAGTTGAGCCACTGTTTATTGTTTTTAGACCTATGCAATAAAGGAGCTGTACAGTAGACAAGTAACATGCTATGAGGGCAGTTTAAATTGTTTCTGTTAGAATCATTAAATCATCAGGTAGGCTGACTTTATAAACGGAGTACATTTTGAGTCAACAAACCAACGTGAAAGTAACAACTGGGTTGATTTTTCTGGAGCCAGGTGCTGCCATGAAAGATGGTTGGTGACTATTTTAAGTGGTAAGAGGCGAAGGTGTGGATAATATAGGGATGACAACATGCATTTTGACAATGTTCACAGTAACTACTATGTACTACACAGTACAATGTCTTTTTTTTTCACCAGCGCACCGCCTTTTCATTAGCCTACTGTCAACGAACTGACTTGTAATTTCCTTGTCTCCCATTTCAACCATTTTCCAATATTCATAGTTGATGTGCGCTCTCTCTAGAAGCGACAGCCTTGCACTGCATCTTCTGTTCTTCCGTTTGCGCCTTAATAGAACCAGCAGTCCAAAGCTTAGGTACTGAACTGTACGCAGCATAGTTATCATGCGTTAGAAATCATTGTGGAGTCTGTATGCAGTAGAAACATTTAGTCAGGGTCAGTTTGTTTCTTTTGTTTCAGAGTTGCCATGGGATCAGCCCAGTGAGAGCTGTCAAGAGTATTCAGATTGGCTCCAGAAGAAAACCTACCTGCCCCCTTGGAAGAAGATACAACCAACACCTCTTAGTAGGTCTTTTACAAAAATAAAAAATGTTAGGCACACTTGGCTTGGAACTTTAAAGTTTTAACACTTTATATTCCACCTGCCACTTCCAGGTCTGTTGTCCAAATTATTGTTGTCCAGTCCAGAGGGACGCATCAGCATCTCAGACATAAAGAAAGACCGCTGGTTTACCCAGACCTACAGACCAGGTACTGAAGGCAGGTCCCAAAACCATTCCCGCCTGACATTTTCCACTCAGTATGAGTGTATTCAACGTTTGGCTTAATGTACACTACACTGGTTTCTGGGTGTGTTTGGGTAGGTGGAAAGCGGCAGTCAGATTCCCTGGACTCGGCAAACAAACTTCGTCGATCTAATTCGGGACTCATTTCCCGAACCAACAGGTCAGAGCTTTGTGTCTTTGTCCTTCTCATTGTACCTCGTTGCTGTATTTCTCTTAATGCTTGTAACCGTGAACCCGTACCGTCTTCCTCTTTCAGTAGCGATGACAGGATGCTGTTCTCCAGCTCCCAGCCTGATCCTGGCTGTATGTGGGAAGCCATGTTGTTTTTCGGGCAAGCAGATGGCCAGGTCAGCTTCTCCCAGCCGGCCAAGCCTGAGCATATGTTGCTGGGTAGTCAGCTAGTAGGCACACCAGGAGCCAGCCAGGTAATTCACATACAGTAATAGACGTAATAGAAATTAACCCCACCCCGGGAGTCGAGGTCACTGTTTCCATTTTGACTCTATGTGAATTGTGAAAAAAATAAACTAAATACATACATTATAATACAAAAACGGAAGAAAGGGATTACAAATGTGTGTGTGTGTATATATATATATATACACATTTATGTATTTCTGCCTTGCTCTAGCTCTGTATCCCTTATCAATATCGCTCTTTTTCTTGTGTCCCAGATACATCCACTTTTTAATGTTTCTGAACTCTTCCTGCCTGTTGTCTGTGTGTAGACTCCCTGGCAGAGGTTAGTGCGGAGAATGACGCGCTTCTTCACCACTCTGGACGCTGACGCCTCCCTCTCTGCCCTGAGAGATGCCTGCATCAGCCAGGCACTTACCTTCAAACACAGCTGCACCAACCAGGTACACGTGTCTGTGCAGACGCACAGCAAGCGGCACACACAAGCCTCCTACAGGTGCTACAGTGCATTATTCACATTCCTTCAACGCCTCTCTCCCTGCCCCATAGGTGACGGTGAGCACACTGGACAAACGCAATAACAAGCTGATCTTCAAAGTCCATTTGCTAGAGATGAATCAGAGAGTGCTACTGGACTTCAGACTGTCTAAGGTGGGCCTGAATGTTTAACGGTGCAACATGTAGCATTTTAAACATCAAAAAAATAAACACAAAAAAGAAATTAGCTTTACAGCACAAAGGGAAGAGGGACGCTGTTCCTCCAGCACAAATGTAGCTAAATCTTTCAGTGTCTCATAATGGCAGATGTAAATGAGTGAAGGGCCGATGGAAATGTGGTCTTAATCTTTGGAGACACCATGGTAATCATACCAAGGTGTCTCAATTCATTTGACAATTTATGTTTAAAAATTCAATACAATAGTTTTTTCTAAGCAAACCAGCTAATGGTTAAGTCCAGGCGTAACTTTAACTTGTCCATTTTGTGAGAGTTTGCGTTCATGTCTGCATGTTTTCTGTCTGTGTGTTTCCAGGGTGACGGCCTGGAGTTTAAGCGTCTCTTCCTGAAGATAAAACAGAAGCTCGGTGACATTATCAGCACTCAGAAGATCCCACTCCCCGTCACATAACCAGCCTCGGCCTTATAGCTGTACACCAGGGGGAGAAGAACCATGAGCATCAGTCAATGTATATAGTTAACTCTGCTAGGGAACTTTCTTTTATCAGGATATTTTAAATGCATCATTCTGCTGTGGTCTCTCGTCTGTTTCTAAGTGGATGTGTTCATTTTCTTGTACTTCTGTCCTTGTGAGAACCAGGTTAAATCTTTGGAGACCTTTGGAGTGAGGTGATTTTGGCCAGCCCTCACTTCTTTAAGGGGCTAGTTTAGTGTGTGTGTGTGTGGGGGGGCACACGCGTGTGCGTGTGTCTGCTCTGATTTTGTTTTAGATGATGCAGTTCGGAGTTGAATAAATTATTTAAAAGACCAATGTTGTAAGCTAAATGCCATTGCATATCACACTACTAAGAGACACTGACTCAGCAAATGTTAGGATAATTTGAGGTACAGTTGTGGTCAAAAGTTTACATATACTTGTAAAGAACATGTATGTCATGGCAGTCTTGTGTTTCCAATCATTTCTAAAACTCGCACACACAAAAAAAATAATCATTTTTGGTTCTTTTATATAGTTTATTATAGGTATTCTGGAGGCAGAAGTCCTATAATAACACGCTTGACTGTGGACACTGACACCTGTGTTCCATCAGCTTCTAATTCATTACAGATCTTCTTTTTGGTGGTTGATCTTGGGACCTGTTGCTGCTTTGAAGTCCAATGTGTATCAAACGAGCCCTATTTAAATGAGCTCAGTGAAGTCAGATGTAGTCAATCATAATCGCTCACAAGCTGTTAAGAGGCCACAAAGCTAATTTGATTGTCACAACTTTCTACATCACCAAAATTGTTCATTCAAATGTCTGTATGTATATTTTTGACCCAGCAGATTCTGTCATATTTCCAGAAGACCTATAATAACTTTATAAAAGAAACAAAATGTATGAATGTTTGTTGTGACAAAGACGTATGTGTGCCAATCATTCCATCACAGAAAAATAAGAGTTGTAGAAATCATTGTAAACTCAAGACTGCCACAATATAACATGTTCTTTACATGTGTATGTACACTTTTGACCACAACCGTAGATATTATTTTAACCCAATGTCAGTATCCACTCAAATGTAAAATAAGACGAGGAGTCAGGGGCTGTTCAGACCCAACAAGCAGCCCACTAAAATTGACTATTTTCCTTGTAAAAAAATAAAATACAGTCCTGCCGGCTGAGTACTACATACAATGTTTAATGTAGAAATGCACGGCTCACTTATTTCAGTGTTTATTCTAAATAATATGACACACAACATTTTGTAGAGGAAGAAATAGGAGGGGAACGTGTAACTGTATTCAAAATGGTGTAAATCAATGTTTGGGAGTGTATGGTGAGCAGACAGAGCACTGAACTGCAGCCATGCAATAACGATGGTTCTGTCAAGTGTGTACAAAACAGGCCTTGAAGGAGGCGGAGCGTCCTCGGGGACGAGAGGCGAAGACTAGGAGCCTGTAGCTTGGACAGTGATGGTGACCTTGACAGGGTCGTTATCGTCTCCAGGGGGAGGGGCTTGGCCAGTGATGGGCGTGGCACTCAGGGGTGAGGCGGCTCGGGGCAATGCCATGGCTGGACCTGGGAAACACAGACGTCAATTTCAGCATCGGTCAGGCTAGCTGCCGCAAGGCTTATCGGTCCTCTGATGCAGCTGGCTCATAAGCCAAATGTGATCAGCCGCGAAGGGACGACAGAGCCTGCTAGCTTCCATCTCGGTCTATCTATGTGACTAGGACTTACTTGGGCTGGCTGAGGCACCGATCTCCTCTAGTCCTCCGTCTGCCCCTTCTACCAGTTCGTCCTCTGGGATGTTGATGTTCTCCCTGGACTGGCCGTGCTGCCTGGACGGGCCGGGAGAGCAAACATTTTGCACACACAATTAGTGAAAAGAAAAAGGGCAAATTTTCAACTGTCTAATTTTCAGTATTGCATACAGACGCAGATATGCAGATACTCACATGCCAAATAACATGTCGTGTAGTCCTGTGAGGGGCAACACAGAATAGTTTACACAATGACCCCGTGCTTTTAATGTAAACATGCAGGTCGTGTAACGGGGCTTCATTATGGTTGAGAGGATGATGGTGCTGATGTGAGACTCACCAGGACTGTTGTTGCGGTTGCGTATTATGTACATGAGCAGCAGCGCCGTGGCGATGGCTGCGAAGAGCATCCCCCCAATGGCTGCTCCAATCACAGCAGGGTACGCGTTGAAGGGTGGGTCCGCTGCAACACAGCACAGTTACCATCGCAAAATAGCACACCTATGCCTGATGTAGAAACACAAGTCGCTACGCTCGGGGAGTATCTCAGTTGTCGCAGGATGTGTCACCTCCCACAGTGGTTCTCAACCATTTCAATGTTGTGGCAAAATCCACAGCGCACCAAATTGTCGATTGCTTGGAAATGTAAAGTCTACTATTATCTTACGAAGCACGTGTTCAATTTTTGTTTGTTTGTTTGGTAGGGGGAAACACATTTCTTTCAAAGTTAATTCCGTGTGTGATTCTCACTGCACGCTACGTTCACGTGCCACAGTGTTTGGGGGTTGAGAACCACTGTCCTGCCCTGAGCTGTGAGCCTGTCTACACCCTCAACAGAGTCACCCGGCTATGACGGAGTAGTATTCTGCACAGTGCAACACAAGAATCGTCCAGGACAGAGCAGGTCTCACACAAGGCCAGTTGGAGGGAAGGCGAGGTGCAGGGACGCACAAGAAAGGAGGTACAGAGGAAGTGAGGGAGGGAGGGAGTGGAAAGTGTAAGGAAGGTTGTGTTGCGTGGGGAGTGAGGTGTGGGAAGTGGCTTGCGTGTGTGTTTTGCGCTTGTTTGTGTGTGTGTGTGTCTTTCACCTAAGTGGGTAACAAACAAAAAAAAGAAAAACAAAAGGTTAGACCGTCATTTGGATTATTCATCGTCAGCAACAGCGATCACGGAATCAAGAACATGTTGACATAATCACCTAACTCATCTGTCACCTTTCATCTCACATGTCTTTGTTTCTCTTCCCAGCCCCTCCATCATCTCTTTATCAAGACGTCCCTCGCTCTTCCTCACCTCCAACCACATTTTCCTCGCTCCCTTTCACTTACCTGGAGTCTTCGCCGCAGAAGGGTGTCCGACGGTACGGTGGTTGACGGGTGTGATGCGGACCTGGTAGGCGAGGGTGGGCGTGAGCCTTCCCAGCGTCTGACTTCGGGCGTCCGGGTCCTGGACGATGGTGTGCTGCCAGACTGGGGAACTACTCCTCTCCTCCCTCTCCTCTTTCCCCTCTGAAACGTTGCTGCTCCTCCTCACCGGTCGCTCCATCACCCATCTGTGCTCCAAGATGAAACCCGTCAAAGCTCTGCCTTTCTCTCCATCGTTCTCTATCCGCCACTCCACCTCCACCTCGCTGCGCTGATGGCTGCTGTACATCACTTTGACCAGGGTCGCGTTAGGGGGCATGGGGTGCCCTGAGGAAGAGACGGAGACATAAGCTACTGCACGTGTCAAACAACTCTGGTAGGAAAACAGGAGATAGGCGTTATGGGAAAAAAACGGTTCTTACTCATGACCAATAATGTGATGGGGATCTCGGTTCCTCCCACTGCGTTGGAGGCGGAACACCAGTACTGGCCACTGTCTTGTGTCCCGTCTGCCTCTCGCACGGTCAGGTTGGCCCACGCAGCTGCCCGCTGCAGCTGGTACTTCCTGGGAGTGTCCCACACTTCCTTTCTGTGGTTGTTGAACCAGGTGATTTGACCGGCTGGAGGATAGTTGGCTCTCAGGATGCAGGTGAGCTGCACATCGCTCCCCTCGTATACGGACACAACGCTGCGCTGTGTCACTAACACGGGAGCCTCTGCGGGTGACAAGTGAGTGAAGAAACGACTGAATGAACATCTTCCCTGCGATGCACCGTTAAGAAGATCAGGATGTTTCAGACGACGTGCACTAACCCAGTGTGAGCCTGCACGTCTTGGTCTGGACCAGAAGAGGGTGCTCAGCATGGCAGGTGTAGGCCTGGCCACTGTGGGCGGTGCCGTAGCGAAGTACCAGGATGTTGGAGTTCTCTTCCCCCGCCTGGCCCTGGCCGCCTGGGCCCTCCCACCACAGCAAGGCCCTTGGGGCCCCTCCAGTCCAGGAGCAGGACAGCATCAGATACTGTTTGTTACGGGTCGCATAGGCAAAGCATACTGGCTCTGCAGGGGGAGAATCTTGTGTAGAGGAACAGTGAGGTGTGAGTAACACAGGGTTTGGATAACGGTGTACATGCAAATTACGAGCATACTATGAGAATTCTTCTCTTTCTTGTTACTTCTTTCTTGCATTTTTTATTTCTACACTCACACGTGCGTGTGCTGCAATATGTAGCATGCTTGAGCGCAGGGTGGGAGCCCATGCACGTGAACGAGGTATTGTTGGACGTCTGGGCTACAGACTGCAGCAAGGTGACATTGTTGGTCAGTTTCTCTATTTCCTGTCCTGGTCCAGCCACATCTTGTCCCAGGCCTAGCAGGCCTCGAGTCCAGTAGATGGAGGGGGAGGGCAGTCCACCCGGCCAGGAGCACAGCAGTCGCAGAGTGGTGTGGTTCAGAGCCGGCTCCGCAGAGCAGGACGGGGAACCGTCAGGCGGGTCTGTGGGGATAAGATATGACGTAACACATGGCAGTGATGTGCACAGTGGGGATACAGCAAGTCATCGGGAGACGAGAGAATTCCTGTACAGTATTGAGGGCGGAAACCAGCTCACCAAAAGAAGAACTATGCTTTTGACTAGATGTCTTCTTCTAGTTCAAGTTCAAGTTCATTTATTTATATAGCCCTTTATCACAAGCATGTCTGTCTCAAAGGACTTTACAGAAAATGAGCCAACTAGATCTACCTGAACATCAATCAGAGGAAATTACAGAATAGTAAAAGACAAACAGAAACAGAATCAAGTACAAGACAAACTAAATCAATTTAGCAAGCCATAGCCCTAACTATTCTACAAGGCCTAAGTTACCCGGCACCACAGCCTTAGACCCTCAATGCATGCAAGGAAAAACGTCTTCTGTCCCCTTTCAGATAAAACATTCTCTTATGAGGGAACTCGGCGACACGGGTGACTACGAAGCCTTACTACCTTTTCTAATGGGCAAGATGTGTGTAAAAAGGAAGCGCTCTACAGCTCCTGAAAAACAGATGAGAGGCCGGAGAGCTTCTTAGCTTCTGATGTTAATGATGCTCTATGGGAAATTGTGTCTTGTAAGTCATTGTAGAGGAAGAAGTGATCCACAGCGCTCCAAAATATTCACTATCAAATTGTTTTAAACTGTGCCTGATGCGTTTGGGCCACGTGGCGTTCATCAGGGTGAGGAAGCGTGATTGGCACAGAACATGGAAAACAGAACATTAAAAGCGTTCACCTATGTGGAAGTGCCATGAATCACTTTTTCCTCACTCCATAGCTCTCTTGAGTGATGGACTTTGCGTTAGATCAGGAGTGCAGGATGACAAGCACCGGCCTACTAGCCAACCAACGCTTGTCATGGCCGTGACATCACAGCGAGATACCTGTCAAAACCTTCCGAGTCCCGTCACCTTCCCCGACGGTCCCAACAGGAGAATAGGGCTGCTGCTGCGTTCCCAACACTCTGCTGTGTGTGTCTGTGTGGCGTGCCGGGGAGCGCCGGCGTGTAAGCGCATGGCTGCATGTGTGCATGTGAGAGATGATGTAATGAATGGAGTCAGAGAGTTGACACGGGGAAACGGAGAAGGCAGTGAGAGTAGATCTGGTTTATGCTTAACACTGAAATCAGGAGAGGTTTAATTATTGAACGGGTAACAAGATCAGGGAGTAGTGGTTTGTAGAAGCAGGTCAGGGATTCAGTTTTAATGAAGAAGGAAATCAAAAGTGATGAGAGGTAAATGATCACGTTCGGATGATTCGCTAAACTATACTTTCGCACCCTTCCGTATTGGCGGCGCCAAGATGGAAGAACACAGGTGAGGACTGAGAGGTGAGGCGAAGTTCACAGAAGATGTGGATGGCTGACGGCACGATTCCGAGGGCAAAGGTTAGGGGTCAAACTCACAGTAGACAGTCAGGCTGATGGTCTTTTTGGAGCGGGTGTTGAGGTAGGTGTTCTGTGCCAAGCAAGCGTAGTTGCCGGTGTGCATGCGGAGGATCCTGGTGATGGTGAACCGCTGTCCGGTGTAGACCTGGGAGTTGTTGTAGAACCAGACATACTGACTGGGCGGGTTGGACTTGGCTTGACACAGTAAAGAAACAGTCTCTCTCTCCAGCGCCGAGTAGCCCCGCTCTGTCACACTGTACGGGGTCACGTCTATCTCAGGAACGTCCGGGCCAACTGGGGAGAAAGGACATGAGCGCACTCAAACGACGAAGACACCTAAGCAACCTCGTGTTTGACCGTGACGCATTGGATCACACATATAGGCTGATGGTGAAAGAGGCACATGCAGTCGACCTGCTTATTCTGTGGTCGCTGTTGTGCCGAGTATGAAGTTGGGTAGTATCGGGCTACGGAAGACATTTTTTGATATTGGCATTAAGATATTGAATCCACAAATTGCATAAAGAAAACCTGAGACTTGTAGTGGGTACAACTGATATTTCCGCAACTCAAATGTCCATTTAATTGGTTGAATTTAGGTCAACATCGGTTTGATTGGCTTGTAGACATTTAAAACGAGTCATGACCACACAATACTGGTCATGCACAATGTATGGTGTTCTTCACCACCAATATAGGCAATACAAATGTCAAATATCCAATGTGAGAATGACTGATTATAAAGGATTACCTCTATTAAATAAAATATATACAGTAGTACTTTAGTACAGTAGTAAACAGACAGTACTTAATGGCAGTATTCTTAGTAAAGTCAAAGTAACAAGAAGTGGAGCTTAATGATTAACATACATAGAACGAGTAGATTTAGTAACTAGAAGCCAGAGCAGGATCTATACACCAAGCTGGGCCAAGCAGAAGCCAATATAGAGCAAATACTCAATTCCTGCTTTGCAAATTGGACATATTAAGTTTGTAGTTTTAAATCAGTGCCATATTTTTATATGCCAATTGCCAAGAGGGCTTTTATTTTGATTTCTTGTTCAGTTTAGTTTGACTGCTCCACCATTACCTCACAAAGGTTAGACACAAACCCCAGAATGAAAGCCAACATCTAGGTATTCATGAACGTGACATGGGATGGGTCATGAATACGTCATGAAGCTCTTGTTCAGGTATTATTATGAAAAGTGTTGCTGTCAGTTTTACCACCATGATTAATGTAATAGTTGAACCAAGCAACCCATAATATATTCTACTCACAGATAATGTCCAGCCATATGCGGTCCGAGCGCTCTTGGTTGACGGCGTTGCTGGCCAGACAGCGGTACCAGCCGGTGTGGTTGCGGTTGATCTCCGTCATGTTGACCAGGCTGTTGTTGCCCTGTGCAAAGGTCGTGACGTCACCGCTGCGGGTTTCGTGCTCCCATACGTAGCGGAGAGGTGCCGTCCCATTCTCCAGGCGGCAGCGCATCCACATTGAAGATCCCTCCGCTGGAGATGCATCACTCAGTATGACATAAGGCTTACTGACCGGAACTGCATTCAAGAGAAAGAACACATATACAAATAGTCTGCACAACATTTAGATATTGCGTATTGTCACTAAAGCAGAGGAATAGACATTATGTGTAGGACGCCTCTTCCCAGACAGGTAACAGCACCTAGTCTGGGGCAATAATGGGGGGGGGAATAGGGGTACTGACTACCCAGGGCCCCAAGCTGAGAGAGGGCCCGCAGTAGGTATGGTGCATTTCTGCGTGCAGTACTGTGTGTCTTACCACGGACAGTGAGGTGTACGTAGTAGTAGTACAATTTAGCGTCCTGCTCCGTGTCATATACGGCCTGGCAGGTGTACAGGCCCTGTGCGGCCAGGGGCAGCTTCTCGATGCTGAGAGAGGCGCTGTTGGAGATGACCGTCAGGTGTCCCAGGGTCTTGGCCAGCTTCTGGATCTTCAGCCCTTTCCCTAAGTCGTAGACCACCGCTTTGATGGCCTCGGTGCCGGGCTTGGTGAAACTCCAGATGTACACGTCAGGCACGGCGGCGCCGCACTCCAGGATCACCGCTTTGCCCAACACCCCGTACACACGCGAGTCGTTATACACCACCTCCCCGGTGTAGACGAGCTCCGCCGCTGGAGGAGGGAGAGAGGAACACATGGGACGCAGGTAGAGGAGACGGCGGTGTTGTGTGGCCTGTCGCGTGTTGAGTTACAGGATTGGTTACACTGTGAGATGGCCAACGGGAGTCAAACACACTGTAGTGGGTTAACAGGGGGATTTCCAAAATGGATACAGGATTACTCAATTAACATTTCCACAGGCAGTCAAACCACCTCTTGTCTTTTTCTTCCCTTTCTTCCCTCCCTCTCTCTCTCTCTCTCTCTCTCTCTCTCTCTCTCTCTCTCTCTCACACACACACACACACACACTATCTACAGTAATTCTTCATCATATATTGCATCAACAGAAACATTACATTTGTGGATAGCGGTTCAATAACTCAGGAACTACACAGATTCTATTATTCCAGTGAAACGCAGCGGCTCTTTAAATATAACTTGACAGTTAAAAGAGGTTAGAACGTACCATGTGACGTGGAGGTGAACAGGCCGGCAAGCAGAAAGAGAGCGGGCAGCCCTAGCAGTTGGGCCACCATGGTATCATGATGATACTCAGTCCCACAACCTCTTCACCGAAAAGAACAAGAACAAGGCAAAGCTCTTGGATGACGATAACCACCTAATATAAGTTTCCCCCAAATGCCGTACGTCCCTTTTACTTTCCCCTCTTTGAGAATCCACTCGCAGGCACTGGCTTCGTTAGACTGAGAGTAGGAAAGGACTGAGGGTCACTAAACTGATTTGGAGCTAAATTATTTAGGCTTCTCCCTCCCTCTCTCTCTCTCCCTCTCTCTCTCTCTCTCTCTCTCCCTCTCTCTCCTTCTCTCTTTAGCAGGGCTAGAATGACACCATGATACTGAGCTCATCTATTATAGAAGACAGATGGATGGATGGACAGGTTAGCATTCCATTCCACACACACACACACACGCACGTTAACTAATAACTGACATCCATACTCTTAGCATCAACGTTCCTAGATCCTCACAGATATTTCACAATGATCGCAAAAATCCTTTCATATTCATGACCTACTGGTCTTCACCCTGTATCTACTGTGGTATGACAACAGTAACTTAGTGGGGATGCTGATAATATGCAGAAGTAAACAGCCACATGTCTGCATACCTAGACACACACACACACACATATTATCTACAAAGAGGAATTTTAAAGGATTTATACCTCCATAGAG